>OVAF01000192.1:0-56452 GCA_900406245.1 Odontarrhena argentea | reverse complement strand
GACTAGTGACTAGTGTTTATACAATAATAAGAAAGAAATCGGCATACGCGGACCTTGTTCAAATGTAATACAAAGAAAACCACGGCAATCGGCATGTATAAGCAAGTGGCCTGAAGAAGTGGTATATTGTATAGATGATGAGGGAAAGGACCATCGAGCTGATTTCCTCTGATACCGTCCAAAACTGGAAGATTGTTTTTTTATCTTTTCATTTGAAGTTGGGTAAATTTGTTGAAAAAAGTTATAGGATATTGATCAACCAGATCGGTTCTTATCCATACATAATACAACACGAAAACCACCTACTCCAGAACGAAGAGGAGCATATAGTAACAGTGTACTGTGTACTAGAGCTTATACGTATTCTTCATATAAAATACATACATCTTATCCCAGGTATTCCTTTTATTGTTATGAATGAATAAACAACATTCGTTGTACATATAATAAGCTAATCCTATATTGAGATACAATCAATTTCACCATTCTTGTCTTCCTCCATCACTAAACGCTCAATGGTGTCGATGAAGCCCGTAACTTTCTCCAAGCTTTTCTCATCAAGCCTTGGGACTGTATGCCCTTTTGGATGATGGACGACAACCGGATTCTTGTAAAGTTGAATCAGCTCACTTCCATAAGGTCTTAAGAAATCTGTCTCTCCTGTAACAAACAACGACCCCATTCATCACGAGAAATGAATATAGCAGCAATTGAGTAGGTGGATGAAATTAATATTCACCTAGAAAATGAAGGGAGGGATTTTCCAAGGAAGAAGAGTAGGCATTCTCGGCCACACTCGAAGATTTGAACATAGCCCCTCCAATAATTATAACAAACTTGATCTTAGGCACATTTTGAAGTGCAATTCCCTGCAAAAAAAATATAAATCAGAATCAGAAATGAACAGCCCTCGGATTAAAAAGCAACAGCATCACTCTGTATTACTACAGCACCTTAGCTTGTAATCCTGGTAATGCCCCAGACAGAATTGCCCCCTGGACCCAAAAAAAAACACAACAGATTTTTGGAGTGTTATAAATTTTTTTTTTTGGGTCAACTAGTATTTTAATAATGCAATTAGATTGTAGATTAATATACCTGAGAAAACCCAATGAGACCATCAAAAGGACCAAGCTTGATCATGCGATCTTCTAAATATTCCAAACAATTCTCGAAATTCGTATACTCAGAGAACTCCTGGAAAAATCAATTTCAATCATTCAGAATACATGAAGCCAAAAAGACAGGAAAAACCCAATAGAAAAAGAACCTTGTTAAACTGAAACCACTCGTAATAAGGAGGATCAAAGATGCCTTCAACATCAGATTTGCCTTGACAAGGAAAAGGCGCGTCGAGGAAAACGAGATCGAGCCGGTCAAGAACAGATTGAGGCCATTTATGAAGCTGTGTCTTCATAATCTCTCCGCTTGTACGGAATCCATGGAGACATAGAAACCTTGGTTTTCTCGAAATCGCTCCTTGGCTCCCCATTTTTCGATTTCTTGCTTTGCTTTTGCTTTCTTGTGTTGATGTGTTGGTGTAATAATAAAATCGTGCTTCACATTTTTATATTGGTCGTTCCACATGGACGATGGTAAGAAAATTCGGTGTTTCTTCGTTTTGGTTGGCCATGGTTGGTCCAAATCGATGTAACCGTGTGCCCAAAAAAGTTAGGCGTCGGTCAATCGAACCGTTTTTAACCGGATTTCTAATGTTAAACCGGTGGATTTTAATGGTGAGAAGAAGAATGGAAAAGGAAGGAGATCCCTCGAAGATGGCGGATGATGAAGTTGAAGAGTTGCTTCGAGCTGCTCAAGACGAGTTGATACTGAAGCTTTCTGTTAATTCTCACACCTCTCGTTCCTCTACTGATTACATCGATCCCGATCTCCATTCGAGATTCCTCGCTCTCAAATCGAAGAAGAAGGAAGATAAGCCACGAACGAAACCGAAGCGTGTTGAAGAAACACCAACACCAAAACCAACATCGGACGATCTCATGCTCAGATTCGCCGCTCTCAAGAAGACTTCTGATCCCCCATCCTCCTCCTCCTCGTCTGTTTTTCTTCCGGGTGAATTCGGAGAGGAAGATGGTCAAGGTGGAGAAGATGCGGAAGTGGAGAAGCTGATTCAGTGGGCTATGGATGCGGCTCGCCTTGATCCTTCACCTCCCTCTGATGACGACTACGATGATGATTCACCTAGAGTTGTCAAGCCTTAACATTGTATACCTTTGTAATTCTGAATTTTGCATTCACATATTTTTTGTTTGCCTGTACTGCGTATTGCATTTGATATGATAGGTAGTTTTGTTTCTCTGTAATCAATTTTGCAGACGCAATGAAACCTTTCTTGTGATATATCAGATTGTCAACAGAAACAAGGCAAATGAGATAACAAACATGACAACTTTTGTACAATTACGAGTAATATGGTAGTACTGTACCTTTGAGTTGACCCCACAGAATCATTTTCCGAAGAGACGAGCCTTGAAGAGGTGAAGATGATGAACCAGGAGATCAACGTGATAAAACCATTCATGGGACCAGCGTGAGTCTATGCAGAGGAACGCAAACAAAGCCAGGCACGTGGAGATGTAGACTGCACCAGAGGTCCAATAGAACCACTCCATATCTATCACATCATCACTCTCTTCTTCTTCCTCCTTGGCCTGCTCTGATGCACTTGGCTCAGGGACTCTCATTGGGTTGCAACTTTTATTGGTAGGAAGTCCACAAAGATGAACATTGCCTATGTAACTCATTTCTCCAAAGGTTAGAAGATGGCCTTTGGAAGGAATTTCACCTTTTAAATTGTTGTGTGAGACGTTGAAGTATCCTAAGCTGCTGAGGTCAGTTAGCCGAGGAGGAATTTTTCCGTCTAGTTTATTGTTGGATAGATCAAGACTCTCCAAGTCCTCGAGCTTTGAAACACTATCGGGTATGGAGCCTGTGAGCAGGTTACTTGATAAATTCAGGGATTTCATGTTCTTAAGATTTCCAATCTCAACTGGAATCGCACCTGATAGTTGGTTGCTTGACAAATCCAAACCATATAGATAACGGAGAATACCACCTCGATATGTTTCATATCTGTTCTTCGTTAAAAAATCGACAAGGCTTACTGGTTGCCGTTGAAACCCACTGCTGAATTCACCAACGAGAACAAGAGCTGATGTATAACTCCAATTTTGCCTGAATGGAACCGACATTATGTAAAGATTAGCATTTATGAACCAGATACCTTCGGATCTTTCTCCACCAGAAAACATGTTACCCAAACATGATGGTATAGCACCTTTAAGGTTATTGTAAGATAAATCTAGGAGGCCAACTCCACTTAACTGACATATCTTCTCGGGAATATGACTCTGCAAACTGTTATTCCGCAGAAGAAGGACACGTAAAGCAGAGTTCTTGTCAATAGTGCTCAGAATCATTCCAGAAAGATTGTTGTTCCGCAAATCAAGCAACTCCAATACCGTAGCATTGAATAGAGTGTCTGGAACTGAACCCACAAACTCATTGCTCTGTAGTCTTAGTTCTCTGAGAGATGAAAATCCAAAATTCCTTGGTATGGAACCAGAGAAGCTGTTATGTGAGATATCCAGAACCTGAAGTGCTAGATTTTGCAGCTGACGAGGGAAAAGACCTTTCAGCTGATTTCCTCTCATGTAGAGGTATGAAAGGCTTGACATTTTACCAATCCAAAGTGGAAGCTCGCCAGAAATACCATTATCTGAAACGTCTAGAAGTGTTAGATCTTTTGAGTTCAACAAACCTTTTCCAAGACTCCCATCGAAACTGTTTCCATCAAGCAATAACATAACTAAGCCAGTAAGATTTGCATGACCCGGAAACACTTTCCCCCCCAATCTGTTGTTGGAGAGCTTTAGAAACTCCAACGAGTAACAACTCCTTAAAAATGTTTCAGGTAGCTGCCCAGATAAACCATTAGAAGACATGTCCAGCATTTGTAGACTTTTCATCTCGCCCATAGAAGATTTAATGGTCCCTTGAAAATAATTTGAAGAAAGATTCATATACCTCAGCTTTGGAAAGACAATTCCTATGTCTTCTTGAATTGAATCTTGTATCATATTACTTGAGATATCAAGAACTTGTAACTCATGAACAATCCTAGGTAGTTGAAGCTCTGTCAACGAATTGTTATTCAATAAAAGCATCTGCAGCCTTATGTTATTCTTCACAAGCCAAGTCGGAAATGCTCCTGTCCAATCGTTATTTGAGAGATCAATCAAACGCAATTCATGCTGATGAATTAGAAAGCTAGGAATTCTGCTGCCAAGACTGAAACGTTGTAACTTTAGCCTCTTTAACTGAAACAATGGAACCCACAAGTTCTCAGCCTGAGCTTGGATCATGCCAACTTTTGTTGACAATTTGAATACTGTGAGCCTTGTTTTATTGACAAGCGAGTTGAATAAGAAAGACCCGTTGAAGTTATTTTCGAGAAGTGACAAATACTCAAGCGTTGATGGTAGACTAGACACAAAGGAAGACAGGTCTCCGTTCAGTTGGTTTTTGGATAGATCAAGAGTCCGCGAACGGGATAGGTTGCCCAGACAATAAGGCATACCTGTCAAGGCATTGCCGCTTAAATCCAGCTCTCGAAGATACATTAGTCTGCAAATCTCCGAGTATCCTGAAAATGGTCAAAATAAAAACTGTTCTTACAATACATGGACAGAAAAATTCAGATGGGAAGGTGACCAAACTATGACTGATTGTAAAGATATAGGGGTTATTTAAAGCTGGCTTAAAAATTCCGAGTTCGGAAATTACCCAATTTCTTTTTCCTAGGTATAGAAAGGAGTCTAACGTTTGTAAAGAATTATTCATCTGATGTTTTACAAGCGACTTTACAACAATAAGAAACATAGTAAATGATTTGTAATATTTCACCTTTGGACGTAGATGTTAGTCCATTATATGCAATAGCCAATACTTGTAAAGATGATGGAAGCAGTACACCTGCAATTGGAAGGACAGATAAATGAATAAGATAAGGTGTTGCATGCTCTCTTAGGCTTCTAAAGTATTCAGCAAACCAAACAGTATTCAAAATCCTTATCACAAGTTGCTTCTATAACATTTTACTAACCAATCGTGTGAAGAGGCCTACAGTAACAATTGAAGATACTTGGACTTGTTAAACAACTTACTTTTAGTCTAATTCTAATTAGATTCTTATAACGTCTATGTCTAGATTCAGCTGGATATTTAGAAAGCACATGACAGTTATACTTAGAGCTTCTCTCGATCACCATCTTACCTAGGCTGTCTAAGTCGGTGAATCTATTGTTAGAAAGATCCAGTTCTTGTAACTTTGGCATATCTTTGAGTGCTGCACCAATACAAATATCATTGTTAATATCAAGTAAAACTAAATATATTTAGTTTCCTTACAGTAAAGAAAGATCTATAATAGCTCCCTAGCTTTTAGTTACTATTAAAAATAGAGGAAATCAGTTCATGATTCAAAGAGATCTTTCATTACCATAAAGGACACCTTCCAGGTAATTGAAACGAAGACTTAAGGTTCTGAGTGAATTTGCTGCACTTAGAAAAGGGAGAAAGCTATTGTTGAGATGATTGTACGCTAAATCCAAGGTCTTCAACTTCTGCAGTCTCTGAAAGCTCTTACCACCTGTAATTGGAGCGAAATTCATAATATAGAAAGATAGGATCCTTGAAAAGATGTAAGGATGAAATTAAAAAAAAATTTGTTCTTCTCACCGTCACCAGCCTCGAAGTCGCTTATAAAATTATGACTAAGATACAATACTTCCAACTCCGTGAGACTTATTAAACCTGCACATCAAGGTCTCCGTTAGTCAATTTCTTAGGCTTCTTAACACTATACCTTAAACAGAAAAGAAGCTGAATTCGTTCTCGTTAAAATACATCAGTCTTAACTCTGTCATGTTTGCAAGTTCCGCCACACCAAAACCAATAATCTTTCAAGTCAATAGATTATTCTCATCAAATACACAAGATTGCTTATTGTTTCTGTAGAGTACAAAATTAAGAGATTCAGGACATGAAGATACAGAACAGATCCTAGCATTTCTAGTTGTTCTTTGGTTCCATGCTACTGAGGAAATCAGTACATATATCAAAGATTTCTTCCTTACCATTTGTAGGAAAGACACCTTCCAGGTTATTGTCAGCAAGATTTAGAGTCCTCAACGACCTTGCTGCACTTAGAAAAGGGAGAACACTGTTGTTGAGAAAATTGCCAGACAAATCCAGGGTCCTCAGCTTCTCCAGTCTCTGAAAACTCTTATAACCTGAAACCGTAAAGAGAAAAAATTAGAGATACATTGAAAAATACAGTGGTGAGTTCCTTGAAAGGCTGAAAGGACGTACCATGGATGGGATCAAGCAAGTTATCAAAACGATTCTCTGAAAATATAAAGCTTTGGAGTCGAGGGAAGCTATGGAGCAAAGACAGATTTAGTGCCCGAGGTAAAACATTCGTGGGCATGAGCGAATCAAGTGACAGGTCAATGATGTGGCCACCATTAGCATCACTACATTTAATCCTCTCCCAAAGGCAGCAGTCACTGCTAGGGTCATCATGAGTCCATGATTTCAAAATACTTTCATCTTCGGGAGTAAGTAGAGAGCTGAGATACGACTTGAGTTCCAACAGACCCGTCCTTTCAGTTTCCACACACCCCACACATGCTTTCATTTGGAGTTGAAGCATCAATGTTATTGTTATCAACACCACAAGCATCTCCTTCTTCTCTCTAACCCACCAGCAGCTTCTCTCGTATGCTGTCATTTTTTTTTTCTTCTTCTCTGCTTTTAGACTTCGGACAGATTAAGGATTCCTTTTGCCTTTACGTATATAAAAAGTAGAGTTTAAAGTTATTTGCCTCCTTGTGATAGATTTTCCAAAGATTGACCCATGACTTTTGAATATCAAAGACATTTTGTGATGACTACCTTGGGTCAACTTAAAGTCCTCCATATCATGCCAAATGACAATTGTTTATTGCCAATATTGACCAACGTGTAATCTGTGCAAGAAAGTACATTACATTAGGTGAAGCAGAGATTACAAAAAGCCTTCACAATCATGCCATCTCTAATTTATATACCTAAACAAAGTTTTGTAGAAGAAATGCATTAACAGATAGAAAACGCCATCATTTCTAGATAATAACACAGAGACGGAGCTAACCATATTCAGGAGAAAACTGATAGACCCGGATAATAGAAAATATGCAATTGAGCACCCAAATTGAATTGGCTTAGCCAGAGATTTCAAGAGACTTAACTTGGGGCTTCTTCGTCTCAACCATGGAAGCTTTCACTTGTTCCATCTTCACATTCTCCGGCTCGAGAATTGACCGCTGGATCTCTCTACACTTTAACCTCTTCTTTCTTCATTCCCAGCAGATCCGCCTTGAACACGTGCGCCTCCGCCATCTCTTCAATATCCGTCGAGCGAGAAGGGAACGAAGAAACCTTCAAAGCTTCTACCATTTTTGGATCCCAATTCCTTGTAACTTCACACTCTAGTAACCTCTAGACGCACGCGATTCGGTTTAGCGACGACTCTCAGATGGTGATGTTTTTTATTTATGGGTTGTTGAAATATATACACATAGGAGAATTCTAATTCTTCCCTTCATGTCTCTAGTTAATTATTATGATACGTGGAAGTAGAAAATTGTGAGAAACTGAAAGATACCATTAGTGATTGTTTGGGGGAGTTTTAACCTACATAATCATCATGAGAACTTCAAATTGTCCTTATTCAAACATAATACAGCACAAACAACAACAGACATGGCAATTTCTTAACAAAGAGGAATGTATTGGCAATAGAGCTCTGAAGCACAAGTCTTTTGCGTTTAATTAACACAAGCGGGTTAAAATCACTCTTGTTTAATTAACAAATAACTATACTGGATAATCACTAATCAATTGGTCTTTTGCGTTTTGTTCTTTGTTTTGCATTTTAGCCTCCTAGAGAAATCACGTTTTAGCAAGACTTTTGTTGATTTATAAAGTGGGAAATTCGGATCTTCGCTCATTAATAATCAAAGTAAAGTTCGGATTCCTTTAGTTAGGCATCTCTAACAAGCCCTCAAATCCTCAAATTTTGAGGTCTTTTTGTCATTCCAACAAAACCTCAAATTCCCCAAGACCTTTTTATTTTCAATTTAATCCCTAAGTTATATTAAATTAATTAATAATATTTAGACGTTAAAAAAAAATAAAAACAAATAAGGATTAGTTGTTGGAGTAATATGCCACTTTTAGGATTTGCTCCCCTCAAAATAATGGGCCTTGTTATAATAATCTACTAGCCTAATACCGCAATTTCGTAACACATGCATGTTGTCGACTAAATCACCAACATGTAGAGACCAAATCCAAATTAGGAATTTTTGTCATCCACATTTGAATTTTTTCATGTGAGATTCGAGCCCAAGAAGAAGCTAGGTCTCGGCCCAAAACTGAATTGGAATCTTCGTACCTTTAACAAAGACAAAATTGAGTCATGTCATTCTTGATGACCATCATCATCAACATCACCAATTTCATTTCTTTGCTTCTACTTTCAGACTCTTAACCTCCGCCTCACTCTCTCAACCCTTTTCCTCACCGGATATCTCTCTTTCCCGTTGATTTTAGTAGTATCCCGTTCTGAAATCAGGTCAGAGATCATTTAATTTATTAAATTGTGTGGTTCTTGACGAAATTGCATGTGTAGATTATGATCTTCATCTTTCAGTTAGTAGTTTACTGGGGTTTAGGTTTTTATTTTTTATTTTTTCTTACTTTATTTAGTTTCCAAATAGAGAATCAAGGTGACTTCAGTTTGCCGCAAGTATAAAACGAATTTTAATTTCAGATTTCAATTGATATTTTTCTTCTGTTTCTCATGTTTGTGATCGTCTTTTCGAGATGTTGAATTGATGATTATCTGCTAAAGAAGATTAATTTTCGAGCTTTGATCAAATTTTGATGTTTTTTTGTGACATATAAGGTAATGCGAAGTGGTTGCGAAACTTCTACATGATGGAGCTATCTTGTTTTCGAAGTTTTCTCTGCACCATGTGGATAGTGTTTTTGCTGTTTACTAGCCGAAGAGTTTACTCTCACTCTGAGTATATGATTGGACTGGGAAGCTATGACATTACTGGCCCGGCGGCTGATGTGAATCTGATGGGTTTTGCTAATATGGAGCAAGTAGCATCCGGTATTCACTTTAGGCTCCGCGCTCGTACATTCATTGTCTCAGAGCCTGAAGGGAAGCGGGTTGCATTTGTTAACATTGATGCTTGCATGGCTTCACAAATTGTAACACTGAAAGTTATCGAGAGACTCAAGGCAAGGTAATGTACCTAACCTTTTCTTGGATTGACTAGTCTGAGTTTTTCTATGATCATGGTAGCTTAAGGATTATTAGGGAGATATATTAGGTAAAATAGAGTAAGTATCGTTCTGAGTATGTGCTCTGATATCTTTTGCAGGTATGGAGACCTATATACAGAAAAGAATGTTGCCATCAGTGGTATTCACACCCATGCTGGTCCAGGGGGCTATCTTCAGTATGTGGTGTATATCGTAACATCACTTGGATTCGTTCGTCAGTCATTTGATGCTCTTGTGGATGGAATTGAGAACAGTATCATACAAGCTCACGAAAACCTTCGCCCTGGATCAGTTTTTCTCAATAAGGGTAAGTAATGATGATACTTTCCTCTGTGGCATTTTTTCCCTGTTTTCTGATAGGTTGATTGTCGCTGGAACCTGTTAAAAAACTTTTTGTTACATGGATATTGAAAATGAAAAATAGTCAAAAAAATTTGTGCATTGGGAATACTTCGTGGAGAAAGAATATCTTTGTCTTCTTCATTCTATTACTCGTAGCCTAGATTTGTACATTTGTGTTGCAGAATGGTCTTTCGTATCAGCTATTCTCATATGTCTTGTTAAACTTACCTTGTAGGTGAACTCCTGGATGCTGGTATAAACCGCAGTCCAAGTGCATATCTGAATAATCCTTCAGAAGAAAGGAGTAAACACAAGTATAATGTTGATAAAGAAATGACTCTGTTGAAGTTTGTGGATGATCAATGGGGTCCAGTAGGTAGTTTCAATTGGTTTGCTACCCATGGAACCTCCATGAGCCGTACAAACTCTTTGATCAGTGGGGACAACAAGGGTGCTGCAGCACGACTTATGGAGGACTGGTTTGAACAGAGTACTGCTGGAAAATCCTACTTTGAAGAGAGTATATCAGATGAGATACCTAGAAGAGTTTCAAGCATAATTGAGAACTATCAGGACAGTGGTAAGTTGACAATACCTCTATAACAACACAACAGTAACATTGTGAACAAGGGTGAATGTTCAGTTTGTGTGGTCCGGATGCAGATCAGGAGTTGCTAGAACTTGCATCGTACTTTCAGTCACAACCTGGTAGGCCTGCAACTAGAATTTCAAGTTCTGCAAGGCGCGTGAGGAGTGCTCTGAGGAATGCGGACATGCCTGGCTTTGTTTCTGCTTTCTGTCAAACAAATTGTGGTGATGTTAGTCCAAATGTGCTTGGAGCCTTTTGCCTAGACTCTGGGCTTCCTTGTGATTTCAATCACAGTACATGTGGTGGGAGAAATGAGCTGTGCTATGGGCGTGGACCAGGGTACTCACCTGTTTTTGTTTTCCTGTCATCTGACAAGAGTATCTAGCACAAGTTTGTCAAGCTAAATTCTGCTTACCTGTTTTTCTTTATCATTGCAGCTATCCTGATGAATTTGAGAGTACCCGTATAATTGGTGAGAGACAATTCACGAAGGCTGTGGATCTTTTCAATGAAGCATCTGAACGGTTACAAGGGAAGGTTGATTATCGCCAGGTTTACGTTGATTTTTCTCAGCTTAATGTGACACTTCTTAAAAAAGATGGAAATTCAGAAGTTGTAAAAACATGTCCTGCGGCAATGGGATTTGCTTTTGCTGCTGGAACCACAGATGGACCGGGAGCATTCGATTTTACACAAGGAGATGATAAGGTGTTTGTTAAAATCACATGTTCATCCAGTAAGTAAATATAGCTTCCACGCTTTCGCTTTCTCAAGTTTACTATTTGCATAAATCAGGGGAACCCTTTCTGGAGGATGGTGAGAAACGTTATTAAAACACCACGCACGAAACAAAGGGATTGTCACTACCCAAAACCTATCTTGCTTGACACTGGTGAAATGACAAAGCCATATGACTGGGCTGTAAGTAGTCTATAATTGTGAACTTCCATGAGTCTTGTTTACGTTAATTGGACTCCAACCTAACTTGTCTTGGATTTCAGCCGTCAATTCTTTCATTGCAAATTCTGCGTGTTGGACAACTTTTCATTCTCAGCGTTCCTGGAGGTACGGGAGAATCTGCAGATTATCACATTCATAATCATAACTAATAATGCAATGTTTCATATTTTCTCTATATCTTTCTTGTCAGAATTTACAACAATGGCTGGAAGGCGTCTCCGCGATGCAGTGAAGACACATCTTAAAAGCTGTGGTGATAAAGAATTAGGTGGTGAAATTCACGTTATGATAGCTGGGTTGGCTAATGGTTACTCGCAGTATGTGACTACCTTTGAGGAGTACCAAGTGCAAAGATACGAGGTAAAAGATTTTCACACTGATATTTTGGAACAAAGTGCTTATTCTTTTTCCTCCTAATCTGTATCTGTTGCAATGGTTGCATTTGTTAGGGCGCATCTACATTGTTTGGTCCACACACCCTTAATGGCTACATCCAAGAGTTCAAGAAACTCTCCAAATCTCTCTTCCATGATGTGCCTCTTCAACCAGGGCCTCAACCACCGGATCTCCTAGACAAGCAAGTGAGCTTCCTCACACCAGTTATGATGGACACAACTCCTATAGGAGATAGTTTCGGGGATGTAATCTCGGATGTTCCCAAAAACTTATCTTTAAAGAGGGGAAATGACCTGGTGACTGTTGTATTCCGGTCAGCTTGCCCTAGAAACGATCTGTTGACAGAAGGTATCATCATCACCCAACTCAAATAGATAAAATTATTATTTAACATTGGTCTCGAGTAATATAATAATTTATCCTTGAAACAAGTTGCAAATGACATAGAGACTGAAAACTGTGTTTGTGCGTACCTGCTGTGTTTTTCTATTCTTATTTTGGCTGTGAGCTTTTAACAGAAAGAAACCTCAATGTCCATGGCAGGTACGTTTGCTCTGGTGGAGAGACTAGAGCAGGAGGACAAGACTTGGACCCCTGTTTATGACGACGATGATCTATGCCTGAGGTTTAAGTGGTCAAGGCCTAAAAAGCTGAGCTCCCGGAGTGAAGCCACAGTGGAATGGAGAATACCTGAGTCTGCATCACCAGGGGTTTACAGGATCACCCATTTTGGTGCTGCGAAGAAGCTCTTTGGGTCAGTCCACCATTTCACAGGCTCGTCTAGTGCTTTTGTTGTAACATAGTCAAGTAGAAACCAAAGGAGATGTAGTAAAGTTGTATCATAATAGGTTTTACTTAATACACTCTCTGATGCTCTTATGTGTATGTTGTACTATACAGATGCAGCCTGAGTGTTGTATAGAATGGTTATGACAAAACCGATGTTGAGTATTCTTAAATGGAATCAAATATAGTTTTTCTTGCAGGTGTAGACAACGTCAATACAGATTACAGTTATAGGAAACTAATTGCATGAGTAAATCAAGATTCTTGTGCAATGATGTTAGTTTGTAGATGATTCATTAAGAGCTCGAAGATCACTGATTTTGCCAAACATTGTAATCATAAAACATAAGTCAAGAAAACAACTGATTCTAAAGGGGCATACACCGGACTCACACAAGAAATATCATCATCAGCAAGGAATCTTTTTTCCAATGAGTAGAAGCTCTTAATACAAAGGCGTCTTAGGGATTAGTGTCTTCTTCTTCTTCGATCTTAGGAGCCAAGTAGTAACGAATGTAACCCATCTCAGCTACCTTATACTCCACCACCACTGGCAACTCGGACGATAAGCTGATTGTCACTGTTTCTGACAAAGGAGTTGCCTTTGTGAAGGAATTCATGTACCTCAGGGCAAATGAGAGTGACACTGGCTCATTCATCTCTATCGTAATTGCATCTTCAGGCTACAACACACAAAACAAAACCTCAGTTTCAAAATGTTGCTCTAATGAATCGGCTGTTGCCTATCAACACAGTATAGCCCATATTCTATGTAGAAAATTAGACATAGCATACCTTATCGACTGTTGTGTTTTGTCTAAGCACAATGTTAGCGGTTCCAATGTCACCAGCAGTGGAAAACTTCACCCCTTCTTTAGTCACAGAGATCACAACTGCAACAACAACATCACGTCGCCACATTAGTCTCAGTTTAGACTCCAAGACCAACACAGACTAACAATTAGAAGCAATGTAGTAACCCGTAGAGTGAATATACCTGTGTCACCAATGCTACTGAGATCTTTGCAAATCCGGGAGAACTCACTTGACGGCATCCTCACAATGGAATGGTACTCAGCATCAGGTATCCCCAAGTGCTCACTGTCAATATCCATCAGCTTCATCTCAAAATCAGCAATCTTGTCTTGCGCTGTAAAACATCAAGAACATGACCCAGTTAAATCAACAAAATTATGTTTTTCTTCTAACTAGAGTTTGAAGCTAGAAACTAGAGTACAGACCTAAATCTACATCAATATTCGTCATTTCACACAAGCTTAACCTTTAAACTAGAGACTCGAAGAGTTAAAATCAGGCACATATAAACACCAAACCCTCTAACAAATATCGAAACCAATAAAGCAGATGGAAAAATAACTTCTTACTTGGGCTCTCGAACATGAATGTGACAGTATCACCACCATCATCAGCTTTGATAGTGATGATATCATCATTTCCAGCGCACTTGAGCATCTTCGACATGTTACCGAGATTCATACCCATGGAGAGATTCCTGTCGCACCTGTAATGCTCGAAACCTTCAGATCTAAGCAAGAGAGACACCAAAGCGACGTGACTCGAATCCATAGCTTGAAGAGAGAACCCAGTGCTTGAACAGTCGAAGTTCGCATCGTTCACCAGATCCTTGACCGATTCTAGAACCTTCTTCAACAAAGAGCCCTGAACAAGACGTAGCTCCAACATTTTCGGCTTTCTCAGGGGAGAATCTCAGAGCTCAGGATACGAATCGCTCGTCTAGGGTTTTTGGAAGAACACTGAGAAATTAGAGGGTCCGATTTATAAGCTTTTTTCATTATTGGCGGGATTTCGCAATTTGGGGATATTTGATTCCCGCCAAAAAGGAGGATGTTTTTGTTCCATTATAAAATTTAAGAGGTCTGGCTTGTTCTATTAAAAGAAAAAGTCATTTTCGCATATTTGTTGAACGTTCGAGGATTAAATTGCAATAACAATAAAGACACCAAAAAATCCAAATCGACTTTGCCCTAATAAAAGTAGCGTCACCGTCGTTGTTGGAGATTTTACATCTCTAGAGAGATAGAAGAGAATGGCTCACAGAGTGTTGAGAGATCATGAAGCCGATGGATGGGAGCGTTCCGATTTCCCAATCATCTGCGAATCTTGTCTCGGTGACAATCCGTACGTTCGAATGGTGATTTCTCGATTCCATCTCTTAAACAGTCTTCGATTCTTCTGTTGCTTGTTTCGTTTCAATGGCTCCCGAGTCTTCCTTCATATTCAGTCTCAGTAGTTAACTTAGTGATTTTGGATTAGGTTTAGGTAATTATCAAATTCGTCCCAACTTTCGAATTCAGATCCAAATTCGTCTAGTTGATTTTAACTCCTGATTCTCATAGCTTAAATCCTGTTTGGTAACAGTTTCTGGGATGTCCCTAGTATTTACTGATTAAAGTGTTGTTTGTTGGTATGTAGACTAAAGCGGAATATGACAAGGAATGCAAGATATGTACACGACCCTTCACGGTGTTTCGTTGGAGACCTGGCCGGGATGCTAGGTACAAGAAAACCGAAATTTGTCAGACTTGCTGCAAGCTGAAAAACGTATGCCAAGTTTGTCTTCTGGATCTTGAGTATGGTCTTCCCGTTCAGGTCAGGGATACGGCTCTCAACATTAGTACTCATGACTCTATCCCAAAAAGTGATGTCAACAGAGAGTACTTTGCCGAAGAGCATGACCGCAAGGTATGACTAAACTGTTATATTTCAACATTGGTTGGTTTGAGAGTTTGCTGTGGTTATTATGTTATGTTACCACTGAAAGATTGAAGACTAACTCTAGTGATTTTGATGTTTCTTCTATGTAGACTAGAGCTGGACTGGATTATGAATCTTCATTTGGGAAGATGCGTCCTAATGATACTATCTTAAAGCTTCAAAGAACAACACCGTACTATAAAAGGAATCGGGCACATGTTTGTAGTTTCTACATTCGGGGTGAGTGTACAAGAGGTGCTGAATGTCCATACCGTCACGAGATGCCCGAAACAGGAGAGTTATCCCAGCAGAACATTAAAGATCGTTATTATGGGTAAGCTATGTTCTTCTGTTTGCTTGACTTTTGCTGACGCTAAGTTATCTTCTCAAATGCTTGTTTTTGTATATTCCATAATAGAGTTTGTGAAATTTAATATCCTCCTGCTATGGTATTGCGTTCACCTCGCAGCCGCTGGCATGTATGAGTTATGATCTTAATTTTTGTGCTGAACTATGCTATGTCTAGTGTTGTCTTGTTAGATATGGTCCTATCTAGTGTTTCCCCTTCATGTGCTAGTACTTTTGCATTTATGCTATCGAACTGACAATTTGATCCGTTGCTCATCTTCTTTTACATGTTGCAGTGTTAATGATCCAGTTGCAATGAAATTACTTGGAAAAGCTGGTGAGATGGGCACTTTGGAATCACCAGATGATGAAAGCATCAAAACGCTTTATGTGGGTGGACTTAACTCGAGAATCCTCGAGCAGGATCTACGAGACCAGTTCTACGCATATGGAGAAATTGAATCTATCAGAATCTTGGCCGAGAAAGCCTGTGCGTTTGTCACATACACAAGCCGAGAAGGAGCAGAAAAGGCTGCACAAGAGCTCGCCAACCGGCTGGTCGTCAATGGTCAGAGGCTAAAACTCACATGGGGAAGACCTCAGGCTCCAAGACCTGATCAAGATGGTTCAAACCAACAGGGCAGTGTAGCTCATTGTGGTTTACTACCACGAGCTGTTATATCTCAGCAGCATAATCAACCCCCACCAATGCAGTACTACATGCACCCTCCCCCACCTACCCAAGACAAACCTTATTACCCATCAATGGACCCACAGAGGATGGGTGCAGTCATATCAAACCAAGAGGCTGGTGGTTCAAGCACCAATGAGAACACTGGAGCTTCTTCTTCATCTTACATGATGCCTCCACACCAGCAATACCCGCCACCACCATATGGATATATGCCATCGCCATACCAGCAACAATATCCTCCTAACCATCATCAACATCCCGGTCCTATGCATCACTATGCCCCTCCTCCAGCAGCTTACCCAGTTCCCCAGCAGCCTAGTCCTGGACCAAGACCTCCAAGCACGGTCTCTGCACCATCACCTGATTCTGCTCCTGTGGCTCCATCGGTGTCATCTGGGTCTGGAGCAGCTTCAGGATCCTCTCAACAACCTCCTCCTGCCGTTTCAACTACAACTGATTCGTCTCAGTAGAAGAACTCTTGTTTAATATGTTATGCAAATTTTTCGCTATCCATGCTCCAAGGCTATTCTGTACTCGGAATGAATCATTTTATGCTACTTGGTACTTGTTTTACTTTAAACTTTGTTTCCCAAATCGATTAAAGAGGCGAACTGGTACTGTGAATTTGCGTACAGCAATGGTCAATTGACTCGATTTCGTAATGGATCATTGAGCATATATTATTTGCTTGACGTTTCCTTATTTGGGCCCTTAATAAATTGGCCCGGACACGAAAATGAAATAAATCCGTTTTAACAATTTCAATCACGCCCGACTCTCCCGAAGCTTCTTCTGATCGGTCCTTATATAAACATCTTCCTCCCATAGAGCACGGAAACGTGAAAAATCTTCTATTGATTCTCGTCTGGTGCAGTGAGTTCTGGAACATTGATTCCCTTTTGTGATCAAACCGGTGAGCTCTCTTCCGATGTGAGTATTATGTTCGATCATCTTATTAATTGTTCGTTTTGTTTACCGGTTTAGAGCCGTTACCTCATTTACAGAGTTATTTTGAATTCTGGAACGATTGTGTTCAGGTGTTGTTAGATACTTAGATCTGTTTTTTTAGTATCTGATTCCATAGTTGAATGGGAAAGAAGTAGATAGATGTAAGGTCTAATTCTCGCTTATGCGGAATTTGATATTATGTAAATTTGCCATTTGGAACTTAGGAGTAAGAAAATTATGCACAACTTATACTAGCAAAGCTCAAGAGTTGAATTATTATCCTTGTAGATGTGGGGATGCCCAGTTCTAATTAAATTTGATGAGATTATATCTAATTGAGCATGTTCATATGGAGTTAGTAGTAAGCACAATCTCTTTGATTCCAGATGACTTACTCAAGGAGGTCAAGATACTCTCCTTCACTATCCCCTTATGACAAGTGCCGTGGAAGGTCAATCTCAAGGTCCATGTCTCGAAGCCGCTCGAGGTATTTTTCCTTTCATTGGTTCTGTATGATCATGAGATTCTGTCTGCTGTTTTGATCAATACTTGACTGTTTTCAATTGATTCTGTTACATTAGGAGTAGGAGTGTCTCAAGTGATGCAGAGAATCCTGGAAACAGTTTGTATGTAACTGGATTGTCTCACCGGGTTACCGAAAGAGATCTTGAGGATCATTTTGCAAAAGAAGGAAAGGTTAGGTTTTATTTCTTTTAGCTCATTGGTACAGAAATTTTTTAGAGGAGAGGTGTGTTTGTTCATGATTTGACGTTTGCGAGGTTTGATATTTCTAGGTAACTGATGTTCACCTTGTCCTTGATCCATGGACTAGAGAATCCTCGCGGATTTGGTTTTATCTCGATGGAGACTGTTCGCGATGCTAACCGCTGCATCAGATATCTAGATCACTCTGTTCTGAAGGGCCGAGTTATTAAAGTTGAGAAGGTAAAAAATTCTGATTACTAGTGACTCCCCCCAATAGAACAAGAGTTGAACATGATCTGGCCGAAGCTTATAATATGCAAGTAATGGGCAATGTGATATTGATTTTGTGTCTCTTTTAAAATATTTATGTTGTTTGCTTTTTTCCTCTTTCAAGTTTCTGTAGCAGCAGGTCTGCTGTTTGTAGCAGCAGCGCTTCACCAAATAGCGAACGTTGCGACAGTTCAAACAAACCAAACTCACAAACTTTCAGACTATTAGGGTTGTATGCCCTGCACCTATGACTTCCTATATTAGCTTCAGTGTTAAAATGTTGTTTTTCTCATGGTACAAGTACATTTGTATTGCGTTGATAGATTTCTAACTGTTCTATGATATCTCGGTTTTATGTTCAGGCAAGACGTCGTAGAGGACGTACTCCAACTCCTGGAAAGTATTTGGGGCTGAGAACCGCTCGAGGTATGATAACATCAGTAGCGTTGGTTTTAGTACAATTCACAGGTGTTTCCTGGTTTCGCCTACAGGATTTTGTTTCTTCCATTTGCAGGACGCCGTAGGTCTCTAAGCTACTCTCCCCATAGGTCTATTAGCTGCTCTCGCAGTCGCAGTCGAAGCTACTCATCTGATCGGAGCAGATCTTATTCTCCAAGCTATCGGAGGAGCAGAAGATCATCATCATACTCACGCTACTATAGGCGAGGCAGATCTTATTCTTATTCCAGATCTCCATCACCTGATGATCGTTACTATAAGAGACGCAACAGATCACGGTCCAGATCCAGATCTTACTCGCCTTGCTATAGAGCACGGGACAGGTCATACTCACCTTACTACAGGTGGCGGTACAGGTCCAGGTCTAGGTCATACTCGCCTCATTACAGGGGAAGAGACCGGTCCTACTCACCTGAAAGTTGTTACTACAGAAGATATGGCAGGTAAATATATATATTAGCTGAACCGACTGACTATTGTAGAAACTGAAATCCGAACTGGAATTTGGTACAGGTCTGTGACGAGAAGCGTAAGCCCTGCTGGGAGGAGAAGCAAATCACGGAGCATATCTCCTAACAAGGGAAGGAAAGAGAGCAGAAGCAAGTCTCGCAGGCGCGACAGTCAATCTTCAATGAGTCATTCCAGGAGTGCAAGATCAAGCACCTCCAGATCCGTTAGCCCATAAATAGTCCTTGCAATTCTGCTTACTGTAATGTTTAAACCTCTTTGTTTTTCTTTTCTTTTTCTAAGTGCGTCTATGTTAACTCATTAAGATACGTGGCAATTAAAACATACCGGTCAAAGATACTAAGATGGTACAAAAGGTTAATAGAGAGAACTGGGTGCTTGCACTACCGAATGATTCAACACTTCAACTATATATATGCCATCAGAATACACATATTTTTCAAATTTTGGTAGCACTTTTATATGTATATATGTATTGTGGCAAATGATGTCCTAAAGATTAATAATACTGAGGACGAAATATGAATAAAACATATATCAGGAAGCATAGAAGATAGAGAGATACAAAATTATTGCGACACTGGTCACGGTAAAGTCCCCATCCGAGTGTAGTTCCGACAAGTTTTGAGGTAAGGAGGTGTTGGGGAAGTGTTCTCTCAGGGACAAAAATATGGGCTTCGTTACAAGCATCGAACAGCTGAACATCTTTATTCAAATCATATCTATATCTGTTGCTAAGTCTCAGAAATGGTCCCGTCACGCAAGTTGAAAACACACGAGAACCCATTTTGTGTATCTGCCACAAAGATCAAAAACCCATTTTTATGTACCAGATCAAACAAAAACGATTCTTTCTAACAACATCAACAAGAATTTCCACAACCAAACTAACAGCCCTAACTAAATCTTCTTTTTTATGTACCAAGTCAAATAAAAACGATTCTTTTCTTCCAAAATCACCTACAATTTCCATAATAGAACTAAGAGCCCTAACTAAGAGACAAAAGAACAAAACCACCAAAGGGACAGAAGCTTACGAGGCAAGAGGGCTTGGAGACTGCGTTGAGAAACCGAGACATTGTTCAAGATGTAACTGGGAAGCCTGTTTCACGAATCTGAGAGCATCTTTACACAAGCCCTATTATATTCTTGCTCACCAAGTCTTTTCTTGACGGAAATAAAGTCAAGATTACATCTATTGCCCAGCTTAATTCTCACAAATTAAAAAGCCTACAAGTGGGCACAATCACTTCATTCTAACTACCTAATATTATTGTATTTGTATACAAACAAGTCTTACTCATACTGTCATACACGTACTTGTCCAAATTTTTCTGTCACTATTATCTTCTTCATGTACACGGTACAACTATAGTCTTCTTATTCTAAGAACTTCACTCACATATAGATATCATAGTGACCATCATCATCATATAATAAATACAATATATAGCCAACATAATTTATTATTGTGACAATTGTTACACTCAACCAGAAAGGTTGGTATTGTTAATTGTTTTGAGTACGTTTAAAAATAAATGTTATAATTATTATTTCGGTAGATAAAAAAAATAAAAAAATCAGAGTAAGAACAAGATTATTTTGTTTTTGTACATATAAATGGAATTAACTTGACCCTAATTTTTATTATCAAGACCAATGGTGGTGGCTGGTAATTTAAATGGGACCAGAATTGGGTAGTGAATCAAATGCGAATTTAATGAGTTCCCACTAAACATAAGCTTCCCTTCCCGTTTTTTACAGACTAGTTTACTACCTTCTTATTTAAAATTAATTTTCAACTCAATTTACAATCATTTTCATATATATTACATACAATATATTAATCTAATAAGAGACCAAGATTTTGCGAGTTTTCGTCGTTTCAGTTCTATGCAAACCAATTCACCCAAAACTATAAAATAAAAATACAACAGTGTACGTAATTAAATACAAAAAAGTAGAAGCTGCACATACTACAGAAACAAGCATAACATTAAAATTCGAAAAGAATAATTAACACTACAGTATGATGTTTTCATTAGTGTATAACTGTATATTCAGGAAAAGAATACAATAAATAACTTATCACACACACACAAAATAAAACAAATTACACACAAAAAAAAACAAAAAATATTTAAAGAAAGGTATGAGAGATATATACACAAACTTTTGTTATATTTCTCTCGAAAGAGAGTTAATATGTAATATATACACAAACTTTTGCTATTTTGTTGGTTGAATATGTGATGTAGACAAGTTATTGGCATTTGTAGTAACTAGTAAGTTCGTTCCAATTTTCACATGACCTTTGAATATAATTTTTGAAACAACCATTTCACTTGCTAGCTACCTTCCTGGACTTAAGTTGGCATTCGCATATGTCTATTAATGCTATAAAGATAAAAAAAAAAAAATATATATATATATATATATAGTTTGTCTTCATTCAAATTATTACAATAATATGTAGCTAGGTACATGTAAGAACTTAATGCTGTTGCTCGCTCCAAAAAACGCGGTGGGCAATAGCAAACTTGGCTGTGCCAAGACACATTTCTCTCCGCAACGCCGCCTCAAGACCTAATGGACTTTTTACCCGTTGACACATAATGATTTTGAACAACCCAATAACCGAAAAACACGATGCGTTTTACTTTTTGTTGATTTCTCTAGAGACCATGATTTAATAATTTTCTAAATGATCATATTATTTAGCATGGTTTTTATTTGAAATATTATGATCATAATTTTCAATTTAATAATTTTCCTAATGCATAATCACCAAATTCACAACCACTTGATCTCTTTTTCATAGGCACTAATCATTATGCAAAATTTTGCATGATTTTTTGGTTTAGGCATTCATGCTAAGTTGGGTTGGGATAAAAATCATTTTCCGAAATGACATAGTCTTTTTAAAACTTCAATAAATTAATAATCTATATTATTAATTGATAACTTTGTTACTAATCCAAAATTTGATATACAAATATAAATGATGAGATACAAATAGGTTGGCATCCACTTCTTCATAAATGCCATGCGTACGTAACATAATTTGCATGGTTTTCTGGCCTTAAAAATTTGAATTGATATCGTGTAAACAGATATATGAATTAATTAAAGTGGTCAAAGATTAATGTTGAAGACAGAGAGAAGCAGAATCATGAGATCATCACTTTGGTCTCAAAAGTTATATCGATTTATAAATATTAGTTGTAGTATTAACACTTGTTATACACCAATACCATATTTTTCTCACTATCTCTTCTAGTAATGAACAAAAATCAGATTTTGGCCGCTGCTGTTTGGAGATTAAGTATGATGGAGGAGATAAGACTTGGTTTGGTGAAGCAGTTTGAGGAGGAAACAAAAAAGATGATTGAAACCGAGAAGTTTCAACGAGGATATTGCATAATCATGAAGGTGGCCACTAAGGTGGCAAAGCTGATGGGAGGAAAAAAACAAGTCGCGGTGAAGCTGAGGAATTTAAAGAATGAGTGGAAATGTGCGGAGTTTGTGCATACGGTGACTACACTATAATTGTTTATATCAAATATATTTTTCAACGTAACATACTATTTATTGAAATTACATGTTATATTGGTAACATATACCATGTCATATAATAAAATGACTTGCTATTTATAGATATTATAGATTATATTATTAGGCTGCAACATGTTATTTTATAAAATTACATGCGACATAATAAAACTACATGCTAATTATTAATATCACATGTAATATTATTAGTACAATTACATCATTTCTTCTTTTTTTTCATATATCATAAAATTATGATTATGAATATTATTTGTTATATTTACATATATCACACTATAATTGTTTATATCAAATATATTTTTCAATGTAACATACTATTCATTGAAATTACATGTTATATTGGTAACATATTCCATGTCATATATTAAAGTGACATGCTATTTATAGATATTATAGATTATATTATTAGGCTGCAACATGTTATTTTATAAAATTAAATGCGACATAATAAAACTACATGCGAATTATTAATATCACATGTAATATTATTAGTACAATTACATCATTTGTTATTTTTCATATATCATAAAATTATGATTATGAATATTATTTGTTATATTTACATATATCACAATATATTATGTATATTATTTTCAAAACATTGACAAATAATATGCTATGCTATTTTATGTATATTATGTATATTTTTTTTGGTGTAATTACATGGCACCTCTAGTTATATCTTGATATTTATGATGATATTTAGATATGTGATATATTATTATATTTGTAAAATAAAATAATATACATATATATGGAGATGTATAGTTGTGCAGCAATGTGTCAGTTTTTGTTCTCTATTAATATTTCTTATTTAAACAGGTTAGGGGTATTAATATATATCGAGATGTGGTTTGAGTTTGTTGTAGTGTTCATGTGTCTGTTTAAGTCTCAAGTGTCCTTTGATGGGTCTGTTTTAGTTTGGTTTTCACTTTATTAATGTCTTAGAGTCATTGCTTCTCTGGTAATGGTCTAGATCTGATCTTGTAATGTTTGGTTTGTTTTCAATTGGAAAATCAGTAGATGTCAAAAAGAAGAGTTGATGTTATTCGTTAGGCCAATTCTTCTTTTTAAACATTACAAAGATCTTATAATAAACCCAATAGGCCAATTTCGGACTGGGCCCATTTTCACGGTCATAGACGATGAAATGGAAGGAACAGTGTCTTTCTTTGTAACCTCTCTGTAATCTTAAGTTGATAAAAAAAACCAGGTTGAGTTCATCTAGTGATTAGAAAAATTCTCAGATCTAAGATTTCTCAAAAGCTAATAGGGTACTTCACTAGTAGCACCAGTCGGGTACTAGCTGAAAAGTCGATACACAAGTACTAAGGAAGACACACGTTCTAGAGACTAAGCCTAGACAGAAAGAAGAGGAGGAAGCCAGTGAGCGGGGAAGTAATCCTCAAACTCTTCATCTGGATTTATAGGACCTTCCACTGGAGTTTCAAAACGACGGATGTTTCTAGTGGAGAGATGGTAAACACCAAAGACAGGCTCCCTTAGATAGATGGAGTTAGGCTTGAGACCAGGGCAGGAGCTAGCCTCTAGGCAGAAAGGGTCGATCCCTGAGAGGAAGATGCACACATCTCCAATGTCTTCTGTGTAGCACATGTATCTCCCTCCTTGTATCGTCTCCTCCTCTCTAAACACCATGATTACGGGATCTTTCTCCTTAGAGGGAGAGACCAATGAGTAACATCTGACCAGGAAACGCTCCCCTGAAGGTGACTCGACCCAGTGTTCTGCCTTGGAACATAAATGTAACAGCTCATACTCGGACTCTGACAACTTGGGTTGCTTGCCGTACAGATACTCATGGAACTTGGGAGTATTGTCTTCGTCTGGCTTGAAGTTGAGACCCCATGAGCACAAGTAGTTGCCTCCAGGTGCAGGCAAGTAGAACCTTTTGTCCCTCTTGGAATACATCAGATTAGAGTTTGTGAAGTCACGAGAGGGAATCGAAATGTGAGTCCACCTCGTAGGGTCATTAGAAGGTCTACAAAGACTCAGTTGTGTACCCCAGAACTTAATACCAACAACCCAATTTTCATAATCAAGAGGATGAGTGGACATTGCCACATTGCACAAGACCTCAGTTTGGCAATATTGGAGAGCATGAACTGCAGGCAAAAAAATAAATTCAGAGTATGAAGCCAGTGGGTTCAAGTAGTCGGCGACGACACATACAAAGCAATGGGGATACTGCTCACGGTAAAGTCCCCATCCGAGTGTAGTTCCGACGAGTTTTGGGGTAGGGAGGAGTTGGTGTTGGGGAAGTGTTCTCTCAGGGACAAAAATATGGGCTTCGTTACAAGCATCGAACAGCTGAACATCTTTATCCAAATCATATCTATATCTGTTGCTAAGTCTTAGAAATGGTCCTGTCACGGAAGATGAAAACACACGAGAACCCATTTTGTGTATCTGCCATAAAGATCAAAAACCCATTTTCATGTACCAGATCAAACAAAAACGATTTTTTTCTAACAACATCAACAAGAATTTCCACAACCGAACTAACGGCACTAACTAAATTGTCTTTTCTATGTACCAAGTCAAATAAAAACGATTATTTTCTTCCAAATTCAACTACAATTTCCATAACAGAACTAAGAGCCCTAACTAAGAGACAAAATAACATAACCACCAAAGGGACAGAAGCTTACGAGGCAAGAGGGCTTGGAGACTGCGTTGAGAAACCGAGACATTGTTCAAGATGTAACTGGGAAGCCTGTTTCACGAATCTGAGAGCCTCTTTACACAAACCCTATTATATTCTTGGTAAACCCTATTACATTCTTGCTCACCAAGTCTTTTCTTGACGGTAATAAAGTCAATATTACATTTATAGCCCTTGGATTAGATCTAAGGTTAGGTAGTCGTTCGATACAAAGGGGAGTTAATGGGTTTTTTAGAGGGTAGTCGTTTCGGTTTTCGGTTAGGTTACGGTTCGGTTTCATCGTTTTTTTGGGTTTTAGGTTTGATAAAAACTCAAGCCATATAGAAACCATTTGTATTTCGGTTTGGTTGCGGTCCGGTTTTGTCGGTTTTTCGGTTTAAAAAAGAATAAAATCATAAAAATCTATATAGACTTCGGTTCAGTTTGGTTTCAGTTTTTACCGGTTTGAAACAATATAAATAATTAATAAATGAAATCCAAATTAAATAATCACAAAATTAAATACTAAAAAATTATATTGATCGTATAAAAACTAGAAACATTTAAAGAGATGAACAAGTAAAACAAAAATGAAAATGTGAAAATTTAATTCGGAAAAGTCTATATATAACGTATTTTAACTTTTTCAAAAATTTATTCATATGAATATCATTTTGAAAAATAACTAATCAAACTTAATAAAAATATTTTAATACATTACATTTTAAAAATCTGAAAACCCATCGATTTTACGATTTTAGACTGAAACCGAAACCAGAATGTTTTAAAAATAATAATCAAAACGGGGTACTTGATAAAACCGAAACCAAACTAAAACATCTAATTATAGTTCGGTTCGTCCGGTTCGGTACGGTTTGATTTTGTTCCCACCCCTAGACTTTTTTAGCCGTTGACATATAATAATTTTGAACCTGTTGACCCAATGACGAAAGATGCATTTTACTTTTTGTTGACTTTTCTTACAACATGGTTTAATAATTTTTGTTTTCTCTGAATAATTACAAATTTTTTATTTTGTGTGTGTAAATTGACTAACTGATTATTATGACTTATATTGTATGTACTCCAAAAAAACCGGAATTCAATTTGGACAACCTTATAACAAAGCAAGGTTAGTTTTTCCTGTTTTTGTCATGTTAATTTGTAGGAGAGTTTAAGTATTTTATAGATATATCATGATTTTTACCCGAGCTATATATATATGATTTGATAAATTAGAAAATCTAAATATTTGTAACTTTATCTTACTCTGTTTTTTTTTTTCAAATACCTTATTGGTAATATGTCGTATATAAGATCACCATAAAAATATGCATATATAGGAGAAAATGTTGCCGTGTATTATTTTTTTGTTTTTTTATGTTTTGTGTTAATATTTACAGTTTATATTGGTTTAAATAGGCGATCTGTTACCGTAGAGTCAATGTTAGAAACTGGAATTTATTGCCTAGGGGTGTCAAAGAGGGTTGTAACCTAGGGGTTAGGTCCAAATAAATTCATTATGGCGCGAACTTTGACATTATTTTCTAGATTCATTTAGAAATATCTTTCATTCCGCAGCGGATTGCGGATTAGACGAGTTTATCCGCTTTGCACTGCCCATCCGATCTTGTTTTTTTAATGTTAGAAATTATAGGGAGCGTATGAAACTTTGTTTTCTTTAAATTTTATAAAATGTTTTGTAAAAATGTGAATATGGTGTGAGTTTAAAATAGAAATATAAGTTCAATTTGTATTTAATATGAAATGGATTCCGAAAATGAAGGATATATTGAGAATAAACACGACTATATTTCCATAAATATAAATATTACAGTTAATATGAATGAATATATTTTTTATTCTGAATTTTACTTAAGAGTTATTTTTCTAGTTACTCTAATATATTTAGATTTTGGACAAACTTGATGTTTTCAGACATTATTTAATTATTTAATATATTCCATAGATTAAAATTTGATGAATATACCATTTTTGTATAGCATATATTTTTCTTTTGAAGCATGAGATTTTACTACAATATTTATATATATATTATCTTTTACATATAAAACTCTATTATATCTAATTTTAATTATATTTAACCTAAATACCCTAGATTATGCTAATATATACTGTATTAGTTTTTTCTGTTATCCGCAGTAATTTTAATTAAAAAAAACAGTAGAGATTGAATCGCACCAAAAAGGTACTTTAGATTGGGAGGTATATCTATTATGGGCCAGGTATATAGTTTAGAGATTGTTTTAAGTTGTGCTATCTTTAATATGGGCCAGGGAATCCAATACATCATAAATATAAATATAATTTCAATAACCACTACAAACGTAGTAAAACATATTATTTGTGAATTAGCAATCCATCATTATTCTTAATTGATAATTTGTTTGGTGTACATATATTACTTAAAAGTATTGATAACATGATTCGAGAGTTGATATCATAACCGAGTAATGATTGTTAAAGTAATTGGGCTACATTTTTTTCAGCCCAGTAGAGTAGAATGTAGCCAGTTAATGCACAAATCGATCTTTCTCAAATTCAAAGAGGATAAGCAGCTCCAATAGAAGATCTTAAAAAGTTCTTAAGCAAAATTTCAACTCAAAAATAAGTCAAAATAAAAAGAATGGACCCACTTTAGAAAGAAACGTTTCTTTAAAAAACCTATATTTTTTTTTTAAAAAAAAACCCTATATTTTTTGTATTTTGTTATACTATTTTATAATTATATGCATTTAATATTAATGTTTTATCAAAATTTATTATTTTTATTAAAAATGTGGGACCCACAAAAGTGAGGTCCTATGTCTATGTTTCTTTGATATTGGCTCAACGCCGCCCTTGCAGGAGTAAAGGAGTAAAGATGGTTTTAACTAAATTCAACATCTAGATCTCAACGAGTAAAGGAGTAAAGATGGTCTAAACTCAATTCAACATCTCGGTCTCTTACAGCAATCACTACCATTAGGTCTTATACAAATCCCAAGAAGTAATGTGGCTACAGTCTGAGATACAATTCCAAAGAGTTTCCAACCAAATGTGGTCCAGAAGAAAAGTCAGAGTACGATTGCCTTAGGTCTGGACCCACGCTGTATCTCTCTGAAGAAAAGTTATTCCAAGAGATCGAGTGGGACCCAGTTATTCTTCAGAACATATTTTAGTCCCAAGACATATACTTGCATGGTTTTTTTGGTTTACTTAACATGCATGTTAAGTTGTCAAATGTTGGGATTTAAATCATTTTCAGGAACTACAAGTTTTTTGAAAAACACTTATATAGATTAATAATCTATTAATTAATCAAATATTCGATGTAAAATTATATGTTTCAGTTCGGTCTCGGTTTTATCAAATAATAACATGTTTGGTTATTATTTTAAAAATATTTCAACTTTTAGACTTGAGGATTTTATAGCTGTTCGATATAAGAATAATGAGATTCTGGAAAAAAATAGAGATATGGGAGCTAATGGATTTTTTTACCCGTTGACATAAAATAACTTTGAACCAGTTGGCCCAATAATGGAAAACACATACGTTTTACTTTTTGTTGGCTTTTCTTGAGACCATGGTTTAATAATCTTTGTTTTCTCTAAATGATCATAATATTTAGCATGGTTTTTATTTAAAATAATAAGATCATAATTTTCAATTTAATAAGTTTCCTCATTCATAATCACCAAATTCACAACCACTTAATTGGACTCTTTTTCACTTAATCTTCTTTCAACTAACAGTTGCATATATGTATCACACGTTACAATTTTCAAGAAGTATCATCTTTATAAACTCAAGAGGACCTGATGTCATTTCTAAGAGTCTGAGACTTATTTATAGGCATTGATTATTATTCAAAGGGCTAGTGCATTGACTAGATAACAAAAAAAAAGATATATTTATATATATATATATATATATATATATATCACTAATATGGGTCAGGAATCCAATAGGATAAGACTACAAACTCAATTTCACATATCGATCTTTTACACAAAATCACTAGGATCTTACACAAAAATTAAATGAAGTCTGATTCAATTAAAACCATTGGATCAGTTTCCAAACACTGAGAGTACGATTGTCTCACAAACTAAATGTTTGTATAAATTGTATGATTTGGCATGGACCACGCGGTATCTGTCTCTTGTTCTGAAAATAAAATTTATTCCAAGAGATGGGACCCATGTTTCTTCAACCATATTTTAGTCTCATGCGGTGGGCACGGATCGGATACACCCGAAAAAACTAGTATTTGTATTTGATTTGTTTTTCTCGGATATTAAATTTTATTATTCGATTTGCTTCGAAAAAATATAGGTATTTGTATTTACGGATATTTGTAAAAAAATTTAAATATTTGCGGATATTACGGATATTTACGGATATTTGATTTTTTTGCTTAAACACAATATTTTTCTAAGAAAAACATATAAATATTAAAGAGAATTAATGTATTTACTCATATTGAACAAACAAATATAAAATGAATGGTATAATCTAAGGTTTTATTTCAGAAATTAAAAAAAGATAAATTAAAAAAATATAAGATGGTTAATTATGTTTTGTATTAATAATATAAATAAATTTAAAAATTTATTTGTATTACAAAGTTATAAAAACATTACTCAGAAAATGAGTGAAACGACGATAAATATGTAAATTATACACTTATTCATCTACAAGATGGATTTTTTTATTCATAATGAACTCAATCATAAACTCGAAAATTATTATGTAACTATAATATTGTACAAAAATATGTATTATATAAGAAATCATTATATTTTTTATATATACGGATCGAATCGGATATTTTTTTATTTTTTAAAAAATATTTGTATTTGATTTGTTTTTTACGGATATTGAAATTTATTATTTGTTTGGCTAAAAAATTTTACGGATATTTGTATTTTCGGATCGAATCGAATCGGATAACGGATCGGAACGGATTTAACGGATTTTATGCCCACCCCTACGTAAGGCACATTTGCTTGTTTTTTTTTTTATGTTTACTTAACATGCATACGTAAGGCACATTTGCTTGTTTTTTTTTTTTATGTTTACTTAACGTGCATGTTAACTTCGGTCTCAATTGTTGGGATTTAAACCATTTTCTGGAATTAAAAAGTTCTATAAATCAATAACCTATTAATTGATAACGTTGAAAATTTGATTAAGGTATAAATTAGGTCTAAGCAAAATACCAGGAACTGAAAAAATATTTGAACGGGTCCTAAATTCCTATAACCAACAAATCGAATCTGAACCGAACCGAGAACGAAATAGGTATCTGAAATATAATTATATGTTCAAAATATTAAGTATATATCAAGTTGATATAACCTATCTATCCAAAACTACAATTATAAATCAAAAAAATGTAAATTACCAAAATAAATAGAATAACCAAAGATATAAAAAATTATTAGGTATATATACCATATAATTTAATCAAAATTTATTTAAATTTAACAAAAATTAATCCAGATTATGATTTTCAGGTACCGAGAATCGACCGAATATGGAGAAAACCATTTCAAACCCGACCCAAAAAATAAAATTATGCGAGTGGGTACTAAATCTCTGTAACAGAAAATTCGAGATCCGAATTGAACCCAATCTGAATACTGATATGTCCAGCACAAATATAAATGAGGAGATATAATTTTCCAAGTTATCGGGTGGGACCCACTTCTTCTTCAAACTTGAGTACATGCAATACGTAAAACACATTTGCATGGTTTTTTGGTTTACGTATGCAAGCTAAGTTGGGTCTCAAATGTTGGGAATCGGTAAACGCTAACAATTTGTGCTAATTAGTTTTTATTCGACATGTACCACATGCTTATTTTTCGTTTGGTAGCAACCAGGTAATTAAGGCATTATACTTAATTTAGATGTGTTATGTGTACCGTCCAAATTAAATATATATCAATATATATAAATATAGACACATGTAAAGACAATCGAAATTATGTTTTGTTGCGATTCAGAATTCTCTAAAAATATGGAAATGCTTTAACCCGTTGAGATCAAGTCAGATAATGAAAAAGTATTACTTTTGTTATTTGTCATTTATAAGTTAAAATATTAATTTGGTCACTGTTTGTGGTACTTACAATCTTTATTACTTAATGTTCTTTTATTACTTAATGTGGTTTTATTGTCATACCCAACAGGACAACAAAATTATGCATTTTGTAGGACATGTAGCGTAGTTGGTAAACCAACATGCACTGAAATATGCAGAGGATTTGGTTACAAAGAAAGGAATTTGTATAATTAGTGTAGGAATATCTAGATGTTGCTGCTTTGGCAATTTTGAATCTCGAGTTGAATCTCTCAGTCCTATGTCTACCGGTAATTAATTCCTAATTACATATGTATTCTCAATTCTATTGATAAAAGAATATATATCCAAATTAAATGGGATATTTTATATTTTTCATCTAAATTATCTCATCCAAATTGTATGTTGATCACATTGTTTATTCATAATCTAATGAAACCAAAAAAAAAAAAACCCATAAAAACAAGAATCAAATCTAATAGATAGAGATTACAATTAGTGTAATCCATGAAGCACAACATCACACTATGCAAACAAGTCTTGCTCTTACACTTGTCCCAATTTTATCTTCTTCATGTACATTGTCTTCTTATTCCAAAAACTTCACTCACATAAAAATTTCATAGTGCCCATCATCATCTTGTAATAAATATATACGGTAACTATAATTTATTATTGCAAATATTGTTACAATCAACCAGAAAAGGTGGTAATGTTGTTTTGAGTAGGTTTGAAAAGAAATGTTATATTTTGAATAAAAAAAGTTATATTTATTATTTCGCTAACTATTTAATATGAAGAGATGTCAGAGGAAGAACAATATTAATTGATTTTGTACATATAAATGGCATTAACTATATGATTTTCTTGACCCTAATTTGTGTTGTCAAGACTAATGCTGGCAGCTTGTAATTTGATTAAGCCTACCTGTGAAATTTTAGTTGTCAAGGTTAATTAATGTTGGCAACTGGTCGTGCATTGACTAGCTAAAAAAGAAGAAAATAGCCGTTAACATCAATTACACAAAAAATGAATAAATTCTGATTCAATTAAAATTTTCAAACAGTCACCAGAGTATTGCTGCCTAAAAACTAAAATATTTGTAAGATTAGGTTTGGACTCCACGCCGTATCTTTATTTAGAAAAAAATAATTTCAAGATATAAAGTGACCCACTTTTTATTCAGACGGTCTTTAGTCTCATGCATACGTAATACATCTGCATGGTTTTTTCTTTACTTTATGCGTGTTAGATTGGGTCTTAGATATTGGGATTTAAATCATTTTCTCGAATTACAAAGTTTTTTTTTTTTTTTTTTTTTACAAATTAATACATAGCGTTAAAAATTTGATTACAATTTTAAGGTGTAAATTACCGGAACCAACAAAAATACTTTTACGGGTCCTAAATTTCTATACCCGGAAAACCGAAACCGAATCGATTCCGAAATACAATTATTTCTTCAAAATATTAAGTATATATAAAGACCTATTTACCCAAAATTACAATTATAAATTCAAAAATATAAATTATTTTTATACCAAAAATTTTAAAAATTTAGTAGGTATATTTATGAGAATTTAATCAGAATTCATTTAAATTTAACAAAAAAAAATCCATATTGTGATTTTCCAGGTAACCGAATTGAACCCTGAGGAAACGGTATTCATGCTAAGTTGGGTTGGGATAAATATCATTTTCCGAAATTACATAGTCTTTTTAAGACTTCTATAATTTAATAATCTATATTATTAATTGATAACTTTATTACTAATCCAAAATTTGATATACAAACTTAAGGTATAAATGATGAGGTACAAATTTTCAAGAGATAGGGTGGTATCCACTTCTTCAATTCAATTCATTAATTTCATGCATACGTAACACTACATGGTTTTTTGGTCTACGACATGAAGTAGTCTTACATTGGTCAAGATTGTCTTGAATTGCTAGCTACGTACGTACAGAGAGAAACAGAATCATCACATTTGCTTTCGTTTATTTAAGTGGTTGATAAATATTTGTAAGTTTCAAAAAATTAATGGTCCCAAAAGTTATGTATATAAATAGTAGTTGTATGAAATCAACTTCATCACAAAACCATTTTTTCTCTCTCTCTCTCTCTCTCTCTTTTCTTCATGAGTAGTAAAGCCGACAGAATCGCGATGATGTGGAGGATCAGTGCTCCTTACGTGAGGTCTTTTGAGGAAGAGACGAAGAAAATGCTACAAGATGGAAAGTTTTATCGAGGTGAATGTATCATCTCCAAGATAGCAAATCACGTTGCAAAGCTAATGGGAGTCAACCAAAACGGAGCCGTGAAGCTCAAAAAGCTTCACAACAACTGGAAGTGCGCGCAATTCGTTCACTCCGTAACCACTGAGATGCCACCACCGCTAAAGGGAAAGGCGAAAGACAAGCCGCTGAAGACAACTACGATGTTTAAGGTGACCAAAGAGAGTGCGATCATTAAGGTGGGGTACGAAGCTATAGGGGAGGACGGGAAAAGCATGGCAAGCTTCATACTGTTTCAAGCAAACCGGCCAACTCCGACGGAACCCTCCGAATCCGACTCAGACTCCGACGACTCCGTCGTCTCCGGTGGATCGTCCCCAAAGAAGACCAAAGGAAAGAAGATAAAAGGAAAGGGAAGGGGAAAAGGGAAAGGAAAAGCTAAGAAGGAGTAAGAGAAGGTTTGTTGTTTGCGTCTGTGTTCTTCGTTTGATGTGTCTTGCTGTTTCATGTGTCTGTTGTTTTAGTTTCATGTGTCTTGTTGTAGTTTGATGTGTCTGTTGTAGTTTCATGTGTCTGTTTTAGTTTGTTTTCTCTTTGGTAATGGGTTTCATGTCTTTGTTAGAGAGATTGTTTCTCTTGTAATGGTCTGGTTCGTTTGTTTTCAATGAAATCATTNGTTTAAAAAAAAAAAAAAAAAAAAAAAAAGACATTGTTGATCTTATTGTAACCTCTAGTCTTTTACTTGGCGTACAACCAAAATCTTATATGAACTGGGCCTCTGCAATAATAAACCCAATTAATACCAATAGGCTAATTTCGGACTGGGTCCATTTTCTCACATTACACATGTACAAAGAACCAAGCCTAGAACATTCGAATCTGTAATTGGGGGATTTGGAGAACAGTGAATCCATGGAGATGAAAGAAGGTTTGTACCGGAGATGTGAGAATCCGAAGGTCAATTGAAAGAAAATAAGGAAATCAGTCAAAACAAAGCTCGAATCGCGAAGAAGAAACGAGAAACAAAATCAAAGAAAGATGGATGAACAAACAAACTCATCGATTCGAATCCAGGAAGAAGACGAAGATGATGAAGGTTGAAGAAGATGAAGCTTTCAAGCGGAAAAGTTTCTTCGCTCTGAACTCGATCCATGTGCGCTTGGTGACTCCGACTTCTATGACCGAAGCCACGCTTCTCCGGCGACTCCATTCGAGGTCACGAAATGTCTTGCAACCCTGTAAACCCTTTGCAAGCTTCTTATGCGGTCTTTGATTTCTTCTCCGGCGATTCCTCTGTCGCTGACACCAGTCTCGATTCTCTCTGGCTCTGCCTTTCAAGCCTTCCCCGGTCCAACTGACTACAATGTCGACCAGTTATACCATTTCAGGTGCTTGTAGCCATATTGATCTGTGTCCCTGGTCATTTTTTCCCCCACAAGCCATCTTTACTCAACTTTGAAACGTGACCAGTTTTTCCATTATCAACCACAAATGATTATGATCAGAAACTAACCTGTTTCTTCTTCGTTGTCTCTGCGAGAATTAGACAAAGCCAATCAAGTTACCTCGACCAGTTCGTCATCTCAACAACAACAAAGGATCCAACCTACGGACTTCCTTCACAGGTAACACTCTTTACCTGTCTTCTCTTGAATCTATAGAATATCCGTTTCTTCCTGTCTCACATCCTCAAAGCCTGTGAAGATCTAGCGACTTCTCTCTAGAACCCGTAAGCCACTGCCTTATACTGGTATACAAACTTGACTTGTTTGTTTGTTTCCTTTCATGCATACAAGACTTCAGAGGTATGGCATTCAGCCTTGAGGATCATGAGTTGCGGCCACCAAGACGAGCAAGTTAAGCCATCCGAGATTGAGAAAGATGGAGCAAAAGTCAAAGATGGCTCAAATGGCATACTAGAACCATTCGGAACATAAAGAAGGGATGCAAGAAGCAAGCCAATTTCTTCAAGAAGAAGCATGAGACTCTGGCAGACATGAAGCCAATCTGATTAAGTTGTTGTCTCCAGATTCTTTTTTAGGAGTCAAAACGAGGTTTGTGTCAATGAGAACGTTGGTGGTGTCAGAAGATCAGTTCAGGTTAGATCGCTACTTTTTAACACTGAGCTATCTTCTCAGTGTTTTGGAAATTGCAGATTTTTAGCAATTGACCTTGACTTCTGTTTGGCATTTGGGCAGAGGAATCATCTTTGGTTTTGTCGTGGTAGCATAGGGGTTTAAGAAGTCAGTGACAACCACTGAGCGATCTTCTGTATTGGAGAAAAATCCCCATCCGACCAAGTGCGCGTCAGAGAGAGAGCTTTGGGGTATTTTTTCTCCAGTGATCTAACTGACTTCAGCCTTGACATGTCGTACAACAGGACTTCTCCCACGATCCCAATGTCCGGAGAAGAGTCAGCAATGCTGCCAATCGAAGCACTCGGGCCGGTCCTAGACAATGAAAAGGAAGGAACGGTCCTCTTGTGAATCTGCCTGGTAAAGAGATCATAACCCATCAAGACTTCTAGAAAGAGCTGCATACGAGCCCAGACATTGTTTTTGCAAGATTAAGTTGATTCTACAAAACAAAGAGACGATAGCCAATAGGCGTGCGTATTCTTTTCTTGCCATGCTAAATGCTAAAATGTAACAAGAAACAGTGTCTTTCTTTGTAACCTCTCTGTAATCTTGAGTTGATAAAAAATCAGGTTAAGTTCATCTAGTGATTAGAATAATTCTCAGATCCAAGATTTCACAAAAGCTAATAGGGTACTTCACTAGTACCACCAGTCGGGTACTAAGAGAAAAGTCGATACACAAGTACTAAGGAAGAACAAACGTTCTAGAGACTAAACCTAGACAGAAAGAAGAGGAGGAAGCCAATGAGTGGGGAAGTAATCCTCAAACTCTTCATCTGGATTTATTGGACCTTCCACTGGAGCTTCAAAACGACGGATGTTTCTGGTGGAGAGATGGTAAACACCGAAGACAGGCTCCCTTAGATAGATGGAGTTAGGCTTGAGACCAGGGCTGGAGCTAGCCTCTAGGCAGAAAGGGTCGATCCCTGAGAGGAAGATGCACACATCTCCAATGTCTTCTGTGTAGCACATGTATCTCCCCCCTTGTATCGTCTCCTCCTCTCTAAACACCATGATTACGGGATCTTTCTCCTCAGAGGGAGTTACAAATGAGTAACATCTGACTAGGAAACGCTCCCCTGAAGGTGACTCCACCCAGTGTTCTGCCTTGGAACATGAATGTAACAGCTCATACTCGGACTCTGACAACTTGGGTTGCTTGCCATACAGATACTCATGGAGCTTGGGAGTATTGTCTTCGTCTGGCTTGAAGTTGAGACCCCATGAGCACAAGTAGTTGCCTCCAGGTGCAGGCAAGTAGAACCTTTTGTCCCTTTTGGAATACATAAGATTAGAGTTTGTGAAGTCACGCGAGGGAATCGAAATGTGAGTCCACCTCGTAAGGTCATGAGAAGGTCTACAAAGACTCAGCTGTGTACCCCAGAACTTGATACCAACAACCCAATTTTCATAATCAAGAGGATGAGTGGACATTGCCACATTGCACAAGACCTCAATTTGGCAATATTGGAGAGCATGAACTGGAGGCAAAAAAATGGACTCGAAGTATGAAGCCAGTGGGTTCAAGTAGTCTGCAACACGTAGAAAATTATTGCGACACTGGTCACGGTAAAGTCCCCATCCAAGTGTAGTTCCGACAAGTTTTGAGGTAAGGAGGTGTCGGGGAAGTGTTCTCTCAGGGAAAAAAATATCGGCTTCGTTACAAGCATCGAACAGCTGAACATCTTTATCCAAATCATATCTATATCTGTTGCTAAGTCTCAGATATGGTCCCGTCACGGAAGATGAAAACACTCGAGAACCCATTTTGTGTATCTGCCATAAAGATCAAAAACCCATTTTCATGTACCAGATCAAACAAAAACGATTTTTTTCTAACAACATCAACAAGAATTTCCACAACCGAACTAACAGCACTAACTAAATCTTCTTTTCTATGTACCAAATCAAATAAAAACGATTCTTTTCTTCTAAAATCAACTACAATTTCCATAATAGAACTAAGAGCCCTAACTAAGAGCCAACTAAGAGGGCTAACTAAGAGACAAAAGAACAAAACCACCAAAAGGACAGAAGCTTACCAGGCAAGAGGGCTTAGAGACTGCGTTGAGAAACCGAGACATTGTTCAAGATGGAACTTAGAAGCCTGTTGCACGAAGATCCGAGAGCCTATTTTACACAAAACCCTTGATTTCAAGACTTACTTAGTCTTGCTCACCAAGACTTTTTTTTTTTCTTTTTTTCTTTTTTCTTTGTTTGGTCGGAACCAAGTCTTTTCTTTACTCTGTCTGTAAATCTCTGAATGTAAATGTAATAAAGACGGGATTGTATTTTGAGCCGTTAGATTGACCCTGACACACTTTTGAGCTTTTGTAGCCGTTCGATATATTGAAAACATAAGCTTATGGGCTTCTTGAAATAAAGAAAATCGAACCTGTTGGCCCGATAGAAAAGCCTATCACTTTTTCAAAAATGCAATCGAGTGTATCAAATATTATAATGTAGATATTCTTATGAGAATTTTGAGGTCGTGTATATTTTAACCCAAGAAAAAAACCTCGTCCAGTATTACCCCAAATAGATGTCGGCATAAATAAAAAACTGGGTTTGGTTGAAGCCCATTTAATAAATATTAAGAAATGATCAAAAATACCATATTCCATATACCACTTTTTAAATCCGTACAATTGAATTATTTACTAAGGTTTAGGGTTCTAGGGCTTAGGGTTTTGAAAAATTATAGAGTTTAGAATTTACTTAGGGTTTCTAGGGTTTAGGTTTTAGGGTTAAAATCTTATGAAATTAGAGTTTTGTATGTAATAACTATTAAAAATTAGATTTTATGGTTTAGTTTTTAGGGGGTTAAGTTTGTGAGAGGGTGATACCTATTTTTAGGGTTTAGGATGTTGGTTTTAGGGTTTAGGATGATACCCTTTCCTTAATGGTACATTTAAAAATATTCATAGAAAATATGGTAGATTTATAATTCCCCCATAAATATTTCCGGTTTATCAATTACATTTACAACGTGTAATATTATTACTAAATTTGAATTATTTTAGTTAGGAATTAGCCATTTACCCTAAATAACTTATTATATGATTTGATTAATTACAGTTGGAGAAATCCGAAAAAAAATAATTTTGAAATAATCAAAAGACAGTTCGATAAATTATCGGAAAAATAAACGAACTTTAAAAAAAAAAAAAATTATTAAAAACTACACTTAATCCGGAATCCAAACAACAAAATCCAAAAATAAGAAAAAAAAAACTCTAATTATTCAAATTTCTTAGTAAAAAAAAACAAAACCTAATTCTCTTTGAAGTATTTCTTCCAGTGTGGGTGCTTCTTCCATCGTCGTTCGGCCATTTCCTCGATCGGAACACCTTTGGTCTCGGGTAGAAGGAAGATAGTAAATACTCCCATGATAATGTTCATTACGGCAAAGAAGAAGAAGAGACCAGAACGGAAGTGGCAAAGAGCCGATAAGAAGAATTGACCGATGATAAATGTGCAAACCATATTCATGGCCACAGCACAGAAGTAACCAGCATTTCTCACTTCCAGAGGATAGATCTCGGATGGAACTAACCATCCCAATGGACCCCATGACCACGCAAAACCAGAGACATAGATACATATGAGGATCAAGACAATGAGAGGCACCTTATGACCAGTGATAGGTCCAACGAGATGCAAGTGTCTTAACAGCATGGAACCAATAGTAATCTGTGTGTAAAGATCAAAAAACTAGTTAGCTCAAGTAAGTACAAAAAATTTAAGCTATGTGACACAAAACAAATAATTATTGTTTTACCTGTGTGATGGTCATTTGAGTGGCTCCTTCGATCAAAAAGAATTTTCTACCGGCTATATCAACCATGATAATGGCGAGAATCGTAGCGACCGCATTCACACCGTTGGTGACAACGGTTGAGATCAGAGAAGCATCGTTACCACTGCCCATGGTTTGGAACAAGACCGGAGCGTAGAACATGACGACGTTGATTCCAGTAAACTGTTGGAAGAACTGGAGAAGTGTTCCACAGATCAAGGGTGGTCTGTTCTCGGGCTTGGTGAAAAGCTCTTTGAAAGGGCTCTTCACTTTGTTAGAAATCTCCGTAGCGTTCTTAATCTCTTGGAACTCGAGTTCAATCTCCTCAAGCTCAAGCCCTCTGATCTTCCTGAGGACATGTTTGGCCTTTTCATCTTTACCACGCTCGATAAGACTAGCTGGAGTCTCGTGGATGAAGAAAGATCCTATCAAGAGGATCAAAGCAGGAACAGCCGCACCACCGAGAGAGATTCTCCATCCATCTTTCCTTTTGGAAGTTAAGAAGTTAACATAACTTGCTCCTAGGATACCAATGGTGATGAGAAATTGGAACATGATGTTTAGTCCTCCTCTGAATCTTGCTGGTGCAATCTCTGAGATGAACAATGGAACGGTCTGCAATACAAAAATCCATGCAGATCAGACCAAAAAATAACTAAACAAAACAGATCTCTACAAAAAACAGAGAAACCCTAAATATAATATAAATAGAGGAAACGTGGATAGAAAGTCACACAAACCAGAACAGATCACTATGAATACAGAGAAACCCTAGATCTGAAAAGAGGAAGAAAGTAAGAACTATAACCTGATTACCGAAACCGATACCGCATCCGAGAAGAATACGACCACCAATCAACATGCCAAGGTTTTGAGCAAAATAGTTGAGAATAGCACCGACGAGGAAGAAGATGGAAGCGAAGATGATGGTTGGCTTTCTTCCGTACGCTCTGGAAAAGTAAGAAGCAACAAAGCTAGCAAAAATACCAGCTAAGTAGAGAGACGAAGTAAACAACTGCAAAAGCTGATCATCGAATTTGCAGTAGTTGTTTTCATGGATCCTGTGTTTCTTCTCGTACACACGTGGAAAAAACTCTGACAAGAAAGTGTCCATACTCGTCACACCTCCTACAAAAATTTTAAATACAGAACCATTAGTTTAACTAAGGCGTGCCTATGTACAATATTTTGAGACTTTTGCCTAGGGCAACTAAAAAAAATGAAACATTCATCGTATAATTTACACCAACTTGTGAACACATGTGTTTGAGTCTGGTTTAATTAATTGTAGTCAGTAACGCATTAAAAATAAAAGTAAATACTAAAAGCCAAACATAACTAGTTACTGTTTATCAAAATGTTACTATATTTAATTGTAAATCATGGATCTAGGAAAATAGACGTTATTTTACACAAACAAATGCATAACAACTTGCCCATTGATATTTGGTAAGTATTTTTTTATAATTATAATTTGTTTTACACATGCAAATGCATAACTACTTGGTATTTGGTAAGTATTTTTGATAATTGTAATTTTATTTTCGATTCGTATACATAGTATTTTTTTAATTCTTAATTTATTTGGGATGATGATGGTTTTATTTTTCAAAAGAACAACAAATTTTTTTACTATAGATATTAATGTTTTGTATGAATTACTTATTTCTTTTAAATAAGCCTATGATCTTTTGTACTCTAGGCTCGGCTCCACAAATAATCGAAAAATTAACGAAACGTTAAAAAGGGAATACAAACCTGAGATTCCGATATCGTAACCAAACATGAGACCACCAACCGCAGCAATAACACTACAAACCATCACTTGAAAAGTGAGTTTTGCAGGAAACGCCCCACCTCCGGCTTCCAGATCCATCCTTCCAACAGCCATTGTTTTTACAACTCTAAATTCTCTCTAGTTTCTTTAATTTGGTTAATGAAAGCGTAAATAAAGTTTTTAACGTGGAGATGGGTTTCTTATATAGAGGAGCGGAGAGTTAAGATCAAGTGAAATCTTTGGAAAATCTTTGACAGAGTTATTAGATTTAGATAATTTTGTATTTTTAGTGGATAATTACAACTATATTTCTAAGAATCTCATTCAAATTTTTTTGTATAACTGTGTTGACTAGTTCTTTACTAATTTGTTAAACTTTTAGATAAAAATAAATTAGAGAAACTAAAATTGTTATTTTTAAGTAGAAAATTATGACACAAGTTAATTTAACATTATTTTTTGTGTTCCAATCTATAATTTATAATTGAATTTCTTTTGGTATTTTGCTTTGGATTGTGGTTTTGGATTATGTTATATATATATATATATATATATATATGTTGGATTATGACATTATGTTGTAATTGTTTCTAACTTGCATTCATATGGTACAACCGTACGAGCAAGTCTTTATATTTTATTTCTTTAAAAATTAAAATATATCATGAGTGTTATTCAGATGTTGTAAAAACAATAAAAAATTTACTGAATCTATGATATAAACGAATTTATCCATATTTATGTAGCATAAATTAATCATAACGATAATTAGATTAGATAAATAAGAAAATAGTCATTCTAAAAATTTGATGGACCCTGTCTTTTCTAACTAACCTGGTACAACTAATATGGTTCCAAACAAAAAATCAAAAAGTAATCAGAAAGAATTGTATAATTAATCATAATAAAATGCAAAATAAATATTGTTGATAAAGTACTATAGTTAACCCATTATATATAAGCTTTGGAATCTCTATATATTGTGGATAAAGTACTATAGAAAAAATCCATTTATGAACTAATAAAATACAACATATCTCGTGACAAAAAAAAAAAATAATATATAGATTTTATTAGACGAATGATGATCATTCATTAATCTGCATAGGATATATGGGAGGACAACAATTTATAATTTAAACATGTGATTGGTGATAAAATAAATATTTTTAATAGAAAGCAATAGTTCAAAGGTCAATACTATACTATGTTAGCTTGTTTATGTGAATATTTAAGCATGCATAACATCGTTTCAAATTCTCAACAATGTTAAGTTGATTTGGTGGATGATCTATGACAAAGGTTCACTGAAATTTATCTTTGTATATAAACAAAAAGATAAAATTTATTGATGGTAAAGGACATTTAAAATAATTAGGGGATAATTAATATCGGTTGAGATTTTTTCACAAATTTTGTTCCAATTAGTCGAACATTGACTAATTCTTCATCAATTAATGAAATTAGAAAAGAAAATATTTATTTTTTAAATACGATCTGAGCTTTCATAGCTAAATGAAATATGAAATGGTGTTAATGCATTTTTATTATTAAATAAGTGACGTACCAATGTTTTATAATTTGCTTTGGAATATGTTGTACCAGTTTGGATTATGGGGTTACCATTTTGGTGTTAATATTTTATTTCTTAAATATGTCTCAAAATATTTAATACTACATAGTCAAAAGAAAAAGATTTGTATAGCTAAAATCAATTTTTTTTTTCATTAAACGCCTAAAATCAACTAAAATCACAATATATTAAAGATTTACAGAAATATCCAAATAAGAGAGAAAAATAAAAAATACTTGATTGAATAACCATAACCGAAATTATCTAGATTCAAGTTCTAAAATATAAGAAAATGAGTTGGATTCTACGTGACCATAAACAAAACAAAATTTGAGTGAATAACTCATAAACAAATAATCTATAAACAATAAAAAAAAAATTTGTCACGAAGTTATCTAGATTTAAGTTTCTAAAATACTAGTAGTGAATTGGATTCTACAACATGTTGTCCTGCATCTTTTATTATTTCGTTATAAATGGCTTAATCAATTAATGAAACCCATCGGTTTACATTAGTTAATTAATGGGATAAGAAAATATAGTATTATCCTAAAACCACATTTTAAAAAACTAAATCTCAGTATTATCTGTAACCCAACAAATATCGGTATTATCCTAAATCCTAATATTTCAAAACTTTGGATAATTAGTTGTAATAAACCTATACAAATTTATATTTAAATAAATATTTAGAACTATTGTATATAACTTCTTTGTGAGTTTGACCACCAATATCTTTGAAAGTTCAGGCCATTTTGTCCAGGCCCAACCTAAATAGCCATCATCCCATCACAACGTCTGCATCAAATTTGGCATTTTGTTTTGGTGTTTGACCATAAATAAACAGAGTTTGACATTTCGACATTTTGTTTTGCCAGATGAAAAGGCTAGGTACAATTACAATATACATAGTCAATCAGTCAATTTATTACAATTTATTACAGTTTATTTTATTTTTTTCTTCTAAACTCCTTATTTTTTAACTCGTATATTTGAATAACATTTGATTCGTTTGATGAAGATCATAGATAATTTTTTTAAAAAAAACAATAAAAATAATTGTAAGAAACGTTAATTTTGTATATGACACAGAAATTTTATTCTAAATATTTTAGTTAAAAAATATATATATTTATCACTAATAGAGATAAATAGTGTGATTACATTACAAAAAAATCATTTTCAGATATATATTATTTTCGCATTTATAAATAGTGAAAAACCTATTTAAAAGAAAAATCCATTAAATTATAAGCTAACTTTCCAAATCGATTTATTAATCCACAGAATAATAGAAATTTGGTTTGGACATGCATTTTTGAAACGAAGGTCGAATGGATCAATCTGTTGTAGTGAGCTTTGCAGGGTACGCCACAGGGTACGCCATAACACCTACACCTCCTGCTTCGAGATTCATCCCTTCTTATATAGAGGAACGGGAAGAGTTAGATAAGGTGAAATATTTGGAAAATCTTTGATAATTTATATAACTCTTTGACTAGTTCTTTATAGTTAAACTTTTAGATAAAAATAAGCTAAGAGAAACGAAAATTGTTATTATTTTTAAGTAGAAGATTATGACACAAGTTAAGTTACTATTATTATTGTGTCGGCCAGCTTGTTAGAATCTATAATTTATAATTGAATTTCAATGATAATTAGAATTTTAAATGGTTTTGTATTTTGCTTTGATTGTGATTTTCGATTATGTTATATATTATATATGTACATATATATTGGATTATGTTGTAATTGTTACTAGCTAGCATTCATATGGTACAACCGTACGACCAAGTCTCTATATTTTATTTCTTTAAAAACTAAAATATATTATCAGTGTTATTCAGATGTTGTAATAAAAAAAATTACTGAATCTATAATATAAAAGAATTTATCCATATTTATGTAGCATAAATTAATCATAACGATAATTAGATTAGAAAAATATGAAAATAATCTATCTAAAATTTTAATGAACCCTGTCTTTTCTAACTAACCTGGTACAACTAATATGGTTCCAAACAAAAAAAATCAAAAAGTAAGTTAGACTATATAAAGAATTGTTTAATTAATCATAATAAAATGCAAAATAAATATTGTTGATAAAGTACTATAGTTAACCCATTTTATATAAGCTTTGGAATCTCTAAATATTGTTGATAAAGTACTATAGAAAAACTCCATTTATGAACTAAAAACTCATTTAATCCATTAATCCATTAGAACCATTTCCATTAATCCATTAGAAACATTTCATTAATTAATCTATTAGAACCATTAATTTGACCCATTAGAATTAATATGTTGGGTTGAAATGGGTCAACCCATGGATTTTGACACATTTTGACACCCCTAACTATAAGCTAAGTCCCCAAATCAATTTATTAATCCGCATAAAAATAAGAATTTGGTTTGTACATGCATTTTTGGAACGAAGGTCGAATGGAACGATCTGTTTTCGTCCACCTTTCTCTTTACAAAGAGGATTAGATTTGGATAATTCAATATTAATTACCTGGTTCAATTTTTATTCGGTGTTTTTAAATANAGTCCCCAAATCAATTTATTAATCCGCATAAAAATAAGAATTTGGTTTGTACATGCATGGAACGAAGGTCGAATGGAACGATCTGTTGTCGTCCACCTTTCTCTTTACAAAGATTATTAGATTTGGATAATTCAATATTACCTGGTTCAATTTTTATTCGGTGTTTTTAAATAAAAAAAAATTAATATATTACTGTTGACTAATTGAAGAAAAAATTATGGCAGTTGGAAAAAAAAAAAAAATCTTTTTTAAGTAAAAGATTATGACATAAGCTTATTGAATTTTGTAATTGGATGTCAATGATCAGTTGAATTTGGAATGGTGTCAATGCATTCTTTGTATTTCATAGGATTTCGCTTTGGATTGTGTTATAATTGTAACTTTCGTTCATATGGTACAAATCTCTATAGAAATATTTTAATTCTTAAAAATTTCAAATATATTATTAGTGTTATAAGTAACTCAGATCAGACTAAGAAAATGTAAACCTCCATTATACATCAGATATGTAGATATGTGCATATATCGAAATGGGAACCGAGAGGTTTATCAAATCCTCCATTTTTCATTGTGCACGATCACAGAATCAACAAGGTACTGTTACCATATATATTATATTTTGTATATCAGTATATGCATAACATATCTTATGATTTTGTGTTAAAATGTAATTTTGTAAATTTTATGTATATTATATATATTAGTTTGAATAGAATTGTGGCATTTATATATTTTGAGGATTTTAGATATATAATAAAAAAAATATTACGGTGAGAGATTACATTTTGTGACTTTGGTATTAAAAAGTCATTCCATAATTTTAATGCATATATGTATATTTTTCGACTCATTATAAAATCATCGCCAAGATCATCACGAGGCGACTTCAACCTATCCTTCCCACATTGATCTCCCAATTCCAAACGGCGTTTGTACCAAAGCGGGCCATCTCGGATAATGTCTTGGTTACTCATGAGATCTTACACTACCTTCAACATTCGGATGCGAAAAAACATTGCTATATGGCGGTTAAAACCAATATGAGCAAGGCTTATGATCGGATTGAATGGGGCTTTCTTCAAACGGTTTTAACCAAGTTTGGTTTTAATCCACTTTGGACTTCTTGGATCATGGAATGTGTCACCACCGTCTCCTATTCCTTCCTCATCAATGGCACTCCCCAAGGACAAGTTCTACCAACAAGAGGATTACGACAAGTAGATCCTTTGTCACCCTACATTTTCATCCTATGTACCGAGGTGCTCTCCGGACTTTGTAGGAAGGGACAAGAAAACAAAGCTCTCCCGGGAATAAGAGTTTCCCGCGGTGGCCCTCCCATAAACCATCTTCTTTTCGCCGACAACACTATGTTCTTCACCAAAGCAAATCCTAAACATTGCAAGGCTCTTTTAGAGATTCTACGTAGGTATGAAGAAGCCTCGGGTCAAATGATCAACCACAGCAAGTCGGCCATCATCTTCTCCCATAAGGCTTCCCACTCGCTTATTCACCGAGTCAAAAGGACCCTCAACATTCGACTTGATGGCGGTATGGGCAAGTATCTTGGGCTCCCCGAATCCTTTGGACGTACGAAGAAAGACCTCTTTGCCGGTATTCTTGACAAAATCCAACGTAAAGCAATGCATTGGTCTTCTCGGTTCCTATCTAGTGCCGGTAAACAAGTCCTCCTTAAAGCCGTACTCGCGTCCATGCCCACTTACACTATGCTTTGTTTCAAGCTCCCTCTCTCGCTTTGCAAACGCATCCAATCCGCTTTGACCCGATTCCTATGGGATGATAAACCCGGTAAACGGAAGATAAGTTGGGTGGCTTGGGACAAACTTATACTCCCAAAGTCCATTGGAGGTCTTGGCTTCCGGGACATCGAAGACTATAACAACGCTCTCTTGGCAAAGCTTATTTGGAGACTTCTCGACCAGCCCACATCCCTTCTTGCTCAAGTTCTTCTTCCCAAGTATTGTCGCGGATCCTCTATTTTGGAATGTGAGATTCCAAACAATGCCTCTCATGGCTGGAAAGGCATAATTGCCGGACGAGATGTACTCATAAAGGGCTTAGGATGAAATATTGGTGATGGATCAAAGATTGGCATTTGGTCTGATAATTGGTTGTCTCCTCTGGCTCCTCAGAGACCTATCGGACCACCCCCTTTTCACTCAAAAGATCTTACGGTGGCTGCCCTCATTAACCATACTACTCGGTCATGGGATCTTGATGCTATTCGCCTACATCTTCCGATGTACGAGTCAACAATCCAACAACTGTATCTCAGCTCATTTGGTCATCCAGATAAGCGTATTTGGCTCCTTGAGAAAGCTGGAAGCTACACCGCCAAAACTGGCTACGCAATCACCAAGGTGGACCAGTCCCTACACCTCTCCAACAACTTTAAATGGCTTGACAACATTTGGAATCTTAAGACAGCCCCGAAAACCCAGACTCTCATGTGGAAATTGATGCATAAAGCCCTCCCAGTGGGAGATAATCTGGCTATCCGGGGAATCATCTCTGATCCCTTATCGAAGACGAACTTCATATTGCTTTCACATGCCCTTTTGCTGCTAATGTCTGGAATCTTCTCCCTATCCTCAACCGTCCTGACCCCGCCTCCACACTCTCCATTGCTCAACTCCTCACTTCGGCCAAGGGTATCGTCACACTGCCGCCTACCGGAATAACGTCTCCTTTGCATCCATGGGTTGTTTGGGTATTATGGACAACACGCAATTCCCTGGTTTTCGAAAACAGAACCTTCTCTGAGGCAGAAACGGTATTAAAAATTATCTCAGATGCTAAGACTTGGGAAGCTGCTCAACTCCCGAAGCAAGCTACAACCACACACGTCTCTACTCCTGCCCAATTTCACTCTGATACTCATCTCTCATGCCTGGTGGATGCCTCTTGGCAGGCTTCGTCACTGGACAGCGGACAAGGCTGGCTATTCCGCGATATTGCTGGCACCATCATCACCAAGTCCTCCTCCACACATCGTTGGGTTTCTTCTGCCTTAATGGCTGAAACCTTAGCACTGAAAGCTGCACTCCTTGCGGCAATTGCCTCTGATTTCCTGCACTTGAATGTGTTCCTGGATTCACAGGTCCTCGTTAGACTACTTACCTCTAATGGAGTAACTAATGAGTTGAGAAGCCTCCTGTTTGACGTTCGACGTCTCTTAGTGTCCTTCTCTTTTATCTCCTTTCATCACGTTCCTCGATCAGACAATGTTCTAGCTGACGAGTTAGCAAAATCGGCCTTAGCCTCTATTGCTTGTTGAACTATCTGTTGTAGCTTTTATTTGAATGAAAATCTTGGTTTNAAAAAAAAAAAAAAAAAAAAAAAAAAAAAAATATGTATATTTTTAATTTGGATAAAAATATATGATATATGTATAGGAATGTCAAAATAGATAAAAATATAGGAGTGTCAAAATGGATAATCCAATCCAGTTAGCAATTAAATGGATTGAATTTATCCATTAAATAATTAAGTGGATAATGGATAAACGCAATCCATATATATTTGGTACTCAATCCTAATGGATATGGATCGAAATGGATTGGATTATCCATTTTGACACCTCTAGATCAGCACATTCGCAGTACTATAAAACCGTAGTATATTCACTATTATTATCGGTGAATATATCTATCTATAAGTTTTAACAAGCAAGAGACTAGTTTAAGCCATGAGAACTTCTACTTTGTTTATTGTTTCTTGTGTTTTGATGTTTTTTCTGCTCAACTCTGTTCAAGGTAACAACACTAGCTAGTCCTTTCTTCTTTGTTTAGTTGCAGAATCTAAAATATATCTCAATGTTAGCTACAAAATATGGTATCCTAAATACTAGAAAAATTGTTTGTTATTCTCCGACTTATTCTGTTATCACTTGTTTAATGAAATTTTACATTGTTATGACGTAATAGAGGTGGAATCTCTCTGTTTCGAACAAGCTGAGTTTCATGGAGGATGCGGCGCTAACGGACGCGATACGTGTATAAAGAATTTTGGTGATATTCACCAAGTTTTCGATGATTGCCAATGTCAAGAGACTGGCAGTGACCATGTATGCCGTTGTAAATTACCTTGCTAATCAGTTTATCAGTTATAAAACCATAAGGCAATCTATTTAAATCAGTTATTGTTCTTCAATGTCGTTTTGACATATTCAATAATGAAATCATTTATGTTTCTCATCATATATAATACATGCTACTCCTAGCACACTAGTTCATAAATCAAGACTCAAGACTAATAGCGAAAAAAATATATGTGCATCTAAAGGATAAAACAAATTTATTCATATTTAGATAGCATAAATTAATCATAAAAATATTAGATAGATAAGTAGATCAGATTTGTAAGAGATAATAGCGAGAAAAAAATATATATGCCTAGATTCTTGTCTTTTTTACATTTTTTAGTTTGATTTGCATCGTATAATGTGAAAGATTGGGCCATTTTGTTCAGCTCAATATAAACAGTTAAACACTCATCACAAAACTAACGAAGTCTATATCAAGTACAGTATTCTGGTGTATAACCTTCGATAGAGCTTGGCGTTTTGTGGGTCAATCATAATTTTCTTTCTCGGTTTTTGGTTTTTTAGCAACAGAACAAAAAGCTTACTCAATTGGTATCAATGAGAGATGACTACTTCAACATAAAGGTTTCTATTACATTTGAGGAATGAGGATTGGACACATATATCCGAATGAGAAAGAAACTGAGGATGATCTCTTCAAAAAAAAAATCTTAAATTAAACGCATACATCTCTTGCTGCTACAAAAAGTAAAGAGAAGACCTCATCAAAGGAGAGTCAGAATAACATATACTGAAGATGAAACTCATAAACAGTTGGATCTACATTTGCTGCTCTCATCATAGTCTCATTCCGCAACTTCCTCAGACCCTTCAAACACAAAAAAAAGGCAGAAACATTTTCCACATTAACACATCCTCTATAAATCAAATTCATACTTAACCATGTGAAGTCTTTAAAACCAGATCAGGTCAAGCAAAGAGACATCACATTTCCACCAAAACAAGTTCCTTTCAAGAATGAGTCAAGATCAACACTAACCTAAACTTCAGTGGACTCTCTAAACACCAAAATGTAACACCATTTCCAGTATTAACACATCATCCCTAAACTAATAAAGATTCCAACTTCAAGCAATGAAACCAGACAATCTTAGCTCAAGCATCAAATCAGAGTACACAAAACATCAGCTTTCGACCAAAACACTAACCTTCAGTGTCATCTTCATCATCATCTTCATCCAATGCATCAACACCATACCTCTCATTCAAAAACTCCACAGCCTTAGGAGTCAGAACAATCTTATCCGAATTCAAAACATCAAACAAATTCAAAGTCCTAGGAGTCAACATCCTCAAAGTCCCAATATTCCTCCCAGACTTCTCCACATTCTCCTCCAAATCCATCATCAAGAACATAGCTTTCTCCTTCGGATCCAACCCCCACCGTTTCATCGCCGCCAAAAAGTCCTTAGTCTTCGGCTTCTCAAACTTCTCCCCGAACTCCTCAACCACAATCGCACCATCCGAAGTCGCAGCGCTCGAAATCGCAGTTGACATCGCTAATCTCTTCTCCTTCCTATTGATCTTAATAGACCAATCCCTAGGTTTCGGACCGAACACAACTCCTCCTCCGGGACGTAACGGTGTTCTCTGAGAACCTCTCCTCGCGTTACCTGTCTTCTTCTGAGCATAAGGCTTGATTCCACCACCACGTACTTCGCCACGAGTCAATGTCGAAGCTGTTCCTCGCCGTTTGTTCTGTAAGTCCGTTACGATTGCTCGGTGGACAACGGCACGCGCGGTGTCCTCCGGCGCCGTTTTGAGGTCGAGGTAGGTTTCTCCAACCTTCTCTCCTTCGAATGAGATGATTGGTAGTGTCGCAAGCTGAGATGAGACAGAGAGAGGCCCCGATGCTTTGATGGAGCCGAATTTGGCGACGGAGATATAGGTTTTGGGGATTTGGTGTGAGGAAGATAGAAAGAGAGACGATGAGAAGAAGGAGAGTGACTTTGAAGCCGTTGCAGAGGAAGCCATTGTTCACAACAACGAAGAAGAAGATGAAGAGACTGAAAAGTTATCCACTTCTTCAATTGCCTATCCTTGACAAGTTTGGATCTGTTTGGACAGAAGGATAGTAGTAATCCTAATCCGAGAAATAAATGACCCCAGATGTTGAGAAAATTGCAAAAAGCAACCTAAAGTATCAGAGTTTTACATAAAAACCTGACAAGTTCGTGTTATTAAATATGTTAAACGACCGTGTATTGTTGTCTCTCATAGAGTCTATATAACAAAAAAAATTATCATCATTATCTCCTCAAGACGCTGCAATGTCAGAGAGTGAGATCGTGGAGCATATCGTCCTATTCAAGGTGAGAGATGGCGTTGACTCCGACAAGATCAGCTCTATGGTCAACGGTCTGAACGGGCTTGTATCAATCGATCAAGTGCTTCATCTCTCAGCTGGTCCTGTCCACAAGGTTAGATCAGCTTCCTCCACTCTGGCTTTCACTCATGTTCTCCATAGCCGGTATGGATCCAAAGAAGATCTTGGCGTGTATGCTGCACATCCTGATCATGTTCGTGTCGTCAGTGAATCTTTACCGTCCTGGGAAGACATCATGGCTGTTGATTGGATTGCTGATCAAGTCCCTGGAACCTTAGTGCCACTTCCTGGTTGGGTTGGTAGAATCACGTTGCTCAAACTGAAAGAGAATGTCACCGACGAGGCGAAAACGGAGATTATGCAAGGGATTAGCGACAAGTCTCCAGGGATTGATCAGATCACTGTGGGAGAAAACTTCTCTCCGCCTAGAGCAAAGGGTTTCGCCATTGCTTCGATTGCGTATTTTAAGGGCTTGGCCGAAATGGAGGCTCACAAGGACTTGGTGAAGGAAAAGGACGCTGACTATATTGATGATTCCATTGTTGTTGAGTTTGTTGTACCGTCTTCTTCCTAGCCTTAAGCTCCAAATTCACAATCTGTTACTCTGTAATTATAATTCCAACTACAAAATTTGGGATCTAAGATTATTGGCTAAAGCTTAAATGTTATGTAATTCGAATCTGTAACCCATTTTATTCGGTTCCAAGTCTTCTGTTGATTAGCAGAACTATAAGTAAACTCAAGAATTTCTCAAACAACTCAACTGTGATTTATTCCAAGCAAAAGGGGAGTATACTTCTGAAAACCAAATAAATTTACTACTCCAAATCAAAAGCCTGAGAATTCTTTGTAAAATGAAAAATTAGTGAAATAGAAGCTGAATTTTATCTGTAGGGAACGAGAATTCCCCTACTATGGTTGGTTCCTATTATCAAGATCATGGTTGGTTCAAGATCGGCTATTGAGTTGATGAATCACAGAATTTTATAATAACTTATAAAGCATTTGCATAGTTGTTAGGAACTCAGAAGCTCAAACAGGTAGAAATCATCATTCACTGGAACACCAAAACAGAAACATCTTTGAAGTAGAACATAAACCAAACTACGGAACACAAAATCCTGAAAGAGAAAAAAAAACACACAAACGTACTCGATTTCGAAACTCTTTTCACTCTGTTTCCCCAAAATTTCAATTTCTAAACACCCAAGAAGGATAACAATGGTCTAATCGAATAAATGTTGATCTTACGCGACGGCGATCGGCTGGCGACTTTGAGGCTCGTTATTCTTCTTCTTCGTATCGGTTTGAAAGTCCTCCATATTATAGATGACGGTGATATAAAGCGAGCAACTAGGGCAATTCGCGATCTCCTCGCCGAGCCGGAGATCCTCTTTGGTAATCTGGAACAGATCGCCACAAGGACAAGGATACGTGTACGCTTGGATCTCTTCGTTCCACTCCATATCCTCTATCTCCACATCGTCGTACGACATCGCCGCAAGTTCGAATACCTTCTCTTTCTTCCCGGCAAAAAAATTAGGGCTCCGCCGCAAGTTCAAGTCTCTCTTCCCTTTCCCCCAAATCGTAAAGAAAAACCTTGACTATGTAAAAACGGAGTCGTTTAACAATGTTGTGAAAACGAGTTGAGTTTTAACGTCCGCCTAAGAACTTAACGACGTTGATATATTTAACATCCGTCAAGGCTTGGGTTTAGTTGTAACATTTCGAAATGTAGGCATTAATTTAATACTAAATGTTTCGCTAGGTTTCTTTTTGCAATTATCTCAATCTGTTGACACAAATATGATAAGCCTCTTTACTAGCCAGCAGGTTTGAAGAGACTTACAAAAACTTTGTCATCAACGATTAGCTGAGACTTTCACGAGTGCACGTTAGCTGAGACCACCGCGAAAAAACCCCACCGTAATCGTCTAAAAAACGTCACCGCATCATGGCTTCATCGGAGCCACTCGACCTAATCGTCACCGTCGTATCCGCCAAGCACCTGAAGAACGTCAATTGGCGTAACGGTGACCTGAAACCTTACGTTGTTCTCTACCTTGACCCAGACCATCGTCTCTCAACTCGCACCGATGATTCGATAAAACCGGTGTGGAACGAGCGGATCACTCTTCCTTTGACCCGATCCGTCAACGAATCGTTCCTCAATATCGAAGTTTTCCATTCCAATTCGTCCGACCTAGCGAAAACCCTAATCGGATCAGTTAGGTTTCCTCTAGCTCGTTTGATTGACTCAGACGGAGCTATGATTCCTGAATTGGTCAATTCGCTTGAGCTTGTTCGTCCTTCGGGTCGACCACAAGGGAAGATACGCTTGAAGCTCGCGATCAAGGAGCGACCACCGCAATATCCTCCTCCTCCTCCACCTCGTCCGCAATCGCAGCCACAAGATTACTATCCTGCCCCTCAAGGAAACCATTATTACTCTCCTACCCCTCCCCCTCCTCCTCAAGCACCGTCTCCTCAACGTGATTACAGAGACTTTTCACCGTCTCCGTATCCATTCACTGATCATTACTACTCCGGGTTTTATTACCCTCCTCCTCCACCACGTTCCATGTACGATCGTGCCTCCAATTATAACCCTTCTGCACCTGTTGATGCGTTCTCCTCGAATGAGCACAAGCCGCTTCCTTTAGCTCCTCGGTTTCCTAATTACGCTCCACAACCAGGTGGACCATCAGCTCCAGTTGATGCCTTTCCGGTGAATGAGTATAAGCCACAGTCACAGGGTCCTCCTGTGGGATCGAGATTATCTAGCTACGGGGTGCCAAGTGGACCATCAGCACCGGTTGATTACTCTCCTTATGATCATAGGCAGTTGCCAAAGACTATGGGTGGATTGAGCCTGGAGGAGGAGAGAGCTATTGCAGAGAGGTCTGAGAGTGATTTCGGAGGGAGGCCTAGCTATGGTTATGGTCGTGATTATCGCCGTGAATGTTGAGAAGTCGTTGAGTTTCATAAAGTGTGTGGCTTTTTATAAGGCGTTACTGTCATCAGATTTACCATCTGTGTTGGTGTTGTAGATCACCAAGAAATGGCTGATGAAAAAATGTTTAATTTGGTGAATTTCCTTTATGGATATGATGTGTTTGTACGTATGTCTCGTTTGAGAATTGATTGGCTGCTTCTTCTCTCGTTATTCGAATATACGGTTTATATATGTGTCTGAAGAACACCTTTGTACATGTTTCAAAAAGATCGCTAGTCTCTTCTCTTCTTTCAGTTTTCTTGCAATGTTTCTTTCTACCTCATATTTGGTTCTTAGGTTTAATGTTCTCGAGTAAATCTCTTCTGTGTTGGTTACTGTGTGAATATCTCAGATTAGGTGTAGTCAGTATACTTTGTCTCAGACATGAGCAGTCCTACATATTCTGTTCTACTTAAGAAATTTTTTTGCAGGTTGGTTAAAGCCTTTGGTTCTAATCCTCTTTGAAGATACAAATGTGTGAGATTTAGTTGCTTACTCATTCTGTACATCCATCAACTAAATCAAGAGGCTCTGTCTGTGATATCACTCCTGTTAGTTGTTGTAATATTGGAACCAATTATCTTCGTGTTTCAAAGGTAATAATTCATTGGGTGGATATGGTTGGATTACTCTGCCTAGTTACTTGAATAAGGCTCATCACAGTACAGATAAGATGTCTTGCCTCGTTGTTTTGGGTAAAATGTTATGTATAGGGTTGGTGACAAATCTATTCTTCCCCTGTTTTGACGATTGCCAAAAAGCTGTTCTGCTATTGCATTCTTTTTACCTTTTGTTTGGCATTTTTGAAACCTGTCATAAATGTCAGTCAATCTCATACCATCAGCATCTAATCACCGCCTTTATCGTGCAGGGGTTATTGTTCTGATCTCAATGGAATGTTTTCACATGTAAAAATCACGCTACAGATTTCCAGTATGATCTCTATTTCTGTCCTGACACTTCCTGGTTTATTATATGCTTTCTCATATTCTTGTGCCCACCATTCACTTTGTTTTTTTGTAGCCTCAGATCATGAAAGGAATCTGCCATCCATAAAGGTAAGTCTATATTGGCCTCTCCTGGAGTCAAAAAGAATTGTTTTTCAGATTGGTATGTGCACACATGAATGATCATCAAAGAATAATGATACCAAATGGTTCCTTTATATAAAGAACCTTTTTTCTTCATTTAAAGAAAGGGTTTATTCCCTCTGTGGACGCAGAGATAGAAAGAAAATCACTAAACCTAGTCTTCTCTTTGTGCTCTTGAGCATACCTTTCTTTATAAATTTTGTAGATCCACTTTACCTATATTTCTTTTTTACATATAGGATCTAAAATAAGTCTGAAGTTACACTTTTCTTTACTTGTTTATGTGTTTATCTCTTGAGTGCTTAATCATGGCCTAGGCGTAATGATGTTATTGATACATTAATCATGGCCTTAGCCGTTTCTGCCTGAACTATCAGCATCAATCCATTATATAT
>OVAF01000191.1:0-57713 GCA_900406245.1 Odontarrhena argentea | reverse complement strand
GATGGTGAAGCACTGTATAGATCGAAATTACTGTTGTACGCGAATCTGTTCTCGGTGAAATCACGGGAGAAGTATGATTTCTTGATCTCGGGATCTTCCTCGTGAAACCTTAAAACTCCATCTTTCATCTCTTCAAGAACTTCCAAAGGAACACCATGGTTGATCACCTGGAAGAATCCCCACTTCTCTGCTGCGTATCTGACTTTCTCGACAACCGCTTCACGAGAGGCAGAGTCCACGCCGACGTTTGCAAAGTCGATGACAGGAACCTCTAGGTCTGAAGCAGAGACAGAGTGTTTCTTGCTAGGTAAGGTATCTTGTGGGGCATGGAAAATTCTAGGGATTTCAGCGATTTTAGCATCGACGAGTCCTTTCACTCCTTCCCGAGTGTCGTCGAAAGCTTTTCGCTCGATATAAGGATCGAAATCGATGGAGTTTTTGCTCGCCATTAGTTGTTTGTTCACCTATGTTTTCAAGGTTTTTTTGCTAAGAGTAAGGAAGATATAAAACGGATGATTGTGAATCGACGATTAGAGATTAGTCTTTGGTGAGTGGGACCGACTGTGTCCGTTATCGTGGACTCTGACTGTAACTTATGATTGATGATTACTTGATTGTTGTTGTCTCTCTCACTGACTTCTTAGTTTAGTGAGTTGTCCTAATTGAATTTTTCTTCTCCACTTCTTTTTTAATGACTTTTGAACGTTAAAAAAGGACNCTCACTTACCCACGCCGTTAAAAAAAAAAAAAAAAAAAAACTCAATTACGCACATGGCCTTACTTTCTACTTTAATTACCAAAATTTGAGTGCTGAAATTGAGGAGAGTACTGAGAGTTTTTTTTTGCTATTTCTAGGTGAAAAATAGAGTAAATGTTGGTAATGTTGACTGATGGATGGTTCAATGTTCTTTCAAGTGGATGGTCTTGACTTGGTCATTCATCTTGAACCATTATCTAATGCGAATTGTATGTTTCAACACGTTATAGAAATTAATTGCAATACTGAACTTTACTCTTCTAAAATTATATTGCAAATTTGCAATACTAGATCTTACACTATCAGAACAAATCATAAAATATATTTATATTTAGTTATTTACATAACGGAGAGTCTGAATAAGAGGACTTGCAGTTAAATTTGAATTCAAATCTGGCAACTGAACTATCAATTCACACAACTTTCTTCATTACTTTTCTTGTGTATTCAGTATCCGAGGCAAAAGAGTACAAAGGGGAACACATTCTTTCACTTTCTCGGAAACCAAACAGCCAAAATATCTTGGGAAAGGTTTTCAAGAATCTGGGGTCCAAGACAAACACAGCTAAAAAAAGATAATGAACACNCCAAAACATATATATTTATCTTTTCCTCAATGCAGAACTGAAGATGAATCTCTGTTACTTCTGTTTCTCCTGAAATATCTTCTCAACACTGAATTGGACCGATCCAAAACCCTAGATTCAACCTCAATATTCAAATCCAGAGGACTAGAAGAAGCTGAAACAACAGTACCACCAGAAGAAGCATTAGAGCCACGGCNTTCTGTTTCTCCTGAAATATCTTCTCAACACTGAATTGGACCGATCCAAAACCCTAGACTCGACCTCAATATTCAAATCCAGAGGACTAGAAGAAGCTGAGACAACAGTAGTACCAGAAGAAGCATTGGAGCCACGGTTTGGTCTCGCTCTCCTCATAAACGACATCATTCCACGAACCATCCTTCTCAATCTACCTCCTGAACCAGACCCACCACCATTACTACTATCCGATTCGAGTGTCCCGTGAGCTCGAACCCACGAAATCCGTCTCGGTCCATCGCTATTACCAATCCCACCACCATCCATTTCAGTTAAAACCACAGGCAAAACTCTCTCTCCGTCTCTCATTGCCGCATTAAACCTCCCTACAGCGAATCCACCACCGGGAAGTCTCCATATTGTCATCCCAACCGCTTGCTCTTCTTCGTTGTTACTCCTCCGGTTAGGCTCCGAAGGTAACTCGAATCGACAAACCGGGCACGAGTTTCGAATCGAGAGCCATGGGACTATGCAATCGTCATGGAAAATGTGTTTACACGGCATCTCACGAGCCTCGGTCTCCGCCTCGAAAACCTCCGTGCACACAGCGCAATTGGCTTCGGATCCTATGTGACAATCGGAGATTTCGACTCTAGGTAATGACTCAATCGCTGATTTCGACGCCGGTGGGTTTCCAGATCTACCGATTCCGGTTGTTGAAGCTTCGATCTGGCTTAATTGCTCCAGTAACCGTTCGAATCCAGACCCCATCAAGATCTCGGATACAGAATCAGGAAGAGGTCTAAGTCCCGATCCAGATCCATCATCGTAGTAAAACTCAAAAGCGCGTCGATCTCTAGCTCCTTCTCCTTCTTCTCCTTCTTCTCTCTCTCCGGCTCCTCCTTGGAGGACGATGACCGGATTAAACGAAGGACGACGACCAGATCTCCGTCGTCTAATAACGGATCTACGGTTCTCGTTAATCGATCTAATTTCAGTGGACGGTGGAATCGGTGATTCAGCAATAGCGGCGGAGGAATCGTTGATCTCTTCGATGAAACCGCCGTCGCAGTGAGGACAAGCGACGCCGACGGTTGTGCCTTGTTCAGCCCAGACGCTGACGAATCGTGTGCAGCTGTAACACCAATACGAAGACGTGATCGGACCTGTGATCGAACTTGAATCCGTCGTCGCCGGCGTTGACGGCATCTCGAAAGGGTAAGGTTCGGTGGATCTGGGAGAGAAGAAGAAAGTAATCGCTGACAAAATGGTGAGATGAGAAAAAAAGGAATCGTGGCTTATAAGGCGGTCGTTGGAGCGGAATTAACGGCGTGGAGTTAGACGGTAAATAGACACGTGGTGAGTGTTTGACTGGGTAGATAGTTAACGGTCGTTATGTAGGAGAAGGGAAAGAACGTTCGAGGTGAAAGCGTCTTGGACGTGTTTTTGACCGTAACGTGGAAAATGGAAACGCTGAAATGAAAATTCAAAAGAAGCGCCGTGTCTGCTGTTTGTAGGACCCATTTGATCTCCGTTTATTCTGGGTAAAGTCACTAAAACGACTTCGTTTAAACGGCTTGCGAATCATGCCATACGCAAAAGTATCAAAAAGATTTCCCATTCTTTCTTTAAATTAAATTAAATTAATTCAATTCATTTGTGACATAGTAATGTTATTATTTTTCGAAATGGGTATGGAAGGTGGAGTCTTTTATTAAAATCAGTTTGCTTACATGTTGATGACTTAATAAATTTTGTATATGTGCCAAATTATAAAAGAAAACGCATTTATAAACAATTATCTTCTACATGGTTGCTTTTGGCCAAGTTGATAAAAATGCTTAAATATATATAGAGAAACGAACTCGTATCCATACCGTGTATACATTAACTTTCTTATTCAAATGGCTGTCTTATAGAATAGAATAAATAAATAGTTGTTCAGCTAATTTTTGCTTGGCATTTTCTCTTTTGTTTGTAGCTAATGTAAACAAGACAATTTGCAAAGATAGCTACTGTTTACCATAACTTTATTAGAAAATATCAACTAATTAAACATGCTTATTTGTGATAACACACTTCGTTTATTCATAGTATATTCATATATCGAATTTATTGGATTGAAAATAGACCAAGTCTGCATCTTTATTATCATCTAAAATCCCTCTTAAACCAGCATTGGCAGCTCTGTATCTATACCCCGGACTGAAGAAATGCCAGCTCTGAAGATCGAAAGCTCCAGAATACTCATATGTTGTAGTCTCAACAACAAACTCGGTTATGATTTTTCGTGCATCTGTCATTGGTTTGATGAAATTCATGAATTTTGGGTAAAAGGGAGGGTAAGCAGCGGTGTCCTCCTCAAAAGCCTTAAAGCTGTTCCCGAACAATACCATCCTGGACAATCGATCGATTCTCCAGTTTGCTAGTAATAAGTTGTTGTAAAGAGTGGCATCACAAAAGGGCATGAAGAAAAGAGTAGGCTTTAAAACTTCCCTACGAGCATGCTCGTTCACATATAGAACTGTGCATCCAAGAGATTCTATAACACTACATTCTGTGGCAGAGAGGATTGGATCGAATACTTGTATGTTCTCACCAACCCAATCAAACTCTCTCTTCATCAAGAGTGCAATGCTCAGCTGAAACCTTGAAGCCTCTTCAGACTCGATTTTGCCTATACCGTAGATCACCATATGAAGTTGTGTTTCGTTACCTAGCACGCGGCGAAACCGCTCTGAAACCTCAGGAGACTTGAGCTGTTTTAAGAATAATGTGTAGAACTGTGAGCTCTCGATTGTTTTCATTGAGACTTCCATCATCTGCTTTAGTCTTTCTTGCCTCTCCGGATCAACTTCAAGTTCGTTTGGCTTCCATGGTCGCGCTTCTTCATCTCGACCCTTTTTAGGTCTCGGATTCCTTCCCATAAGAAGCAGTTTTTTTTTACTGATGTAATTACTCAATTTTCCACCACTCTGTGCCGGCTCATGAATTCATGAGGGTTTAGACTCGATGGAATTTCTATATTAATTAGGGTTTTGGAACCCGACCTGTTATGTTGAAGCTCGGCCCTCCACCAAAAGAACCAACTGCACGAACATAAGAGTTAAGCATGGTTAATACACTAGTTTATTGAATCATTTATAATTTACTGACATAAAAACAGAGAAGGCTTGTAACTTTATTATAACCAAACAAATTAGTTAATTTTGTTGACTGCAATGTGCCAATGGTAATAATTCAACAATTTCCATTGTTGGTCTCCTCCCTTGATGGCCAAAATCAGGCAAGGAAATAGACGAATGTTACAGACACAAAATTTGGAAAGCAATGATCTAAAATCCCTCTGAAACCAACAATGGCAGCTCTGAATCTACACCAGAACTGAAAAAATGCCAGCTTGAGTCATGGAAAGCTGCAAAATAATCATCTGATACCATCTCAATAGCAAACTCGCTTGTGATTCTTCGTGCAGCTATGATTTGTTTGGTGGCACAGAGGACTTCTGGGTCTAAGGTAACTTGTTCCTCATACATCTGAAAGCTGTTCCCAAACAATGCCATATTGGGCAATCGATCAACTCTCCAGTTTGCTTGCAATAGGTTGCCGTATAGATTGGCCTCACAGTGTGGCATGAAGAAAAGAGTAGGCTTTAAGGCTTCCCTACGAGCTTGCTCATTCACAGATAGAACAGTACATCCCAAAGATTCAAGGACACTAGCTTCAGTTGTGGACAGGACTGGATCAAATACTTCTATGTTCTCACCAACCCAATCAAACTCTTTCCTCATCAAGATTGCAATGCTCAGCTGAAACCTTGGAGACTCATAAGACTCGATGCTTCCGATACCGTAAATCACCATCTGTATCTGTTTTTCAGCGCCTAACATGAGGCGAAACTTCTCTGAAACCTCGGGAGACTTGAGCTGTTCTAAGAATGCTGTGTAAAACTTTGAGCTTTCGACTTTCTTCATAGAGATTTCCATCTTCTGCTTTAGCCTTGCTTGCCTCTCTGGATCAATTTCAAGATCATCTGATTTCCATGGTTTCTCTTCTTCTTCTTCTCGGCCCTTGGGTTTCCGTTTTCTTCTTGGTTGTCTTCCTTTAGGAGGTAAGACTACTGTCCACTCACCATCACCACTTGAGCTTTTACCCGTTGATTCCATAAGAAACTGGATTTTCTGAGCTAATTGCTCATTCACACAACTACACAAGTCCCTGAAATTAGGGCTTATACTCAATGCAATGATTCCAAAACAGGGTTCTGTTACCAAACCATCACCAACAGAATTTCGATTCAAAATCTAAAACATGTACCAGTATATCCGAATAATCTGAGTGAAGTTTCTACAACGGAGCAGGAGAAACAAGGTTTTATCAATCTCTTAGCCTAATTCCGATCTCTCTAATTCTGGATCGACGAAATCCTTTGAAAAGGAAGAGAAGTAAGCTTACGATTAGAGACGAAGACCACAAGAGGAAGATCGAAGAAGCTTGCTTGCGATACAGAAGAAGAAGATAACGACTGGGAAATGAGACGATCGAGTGGATTTAGTGAGACATTGGGATTGACTCTGTAAGCTTACGAGTCGCGCGGCGATATGAAATTAGAGATGAGAAATTTGTAGACGAAGATCGGGGAAACATGTATTGGGCTGAAAGAAAATATTCAATGGGCCTAAATATAGCCCACAAAATAGAAGACTAGAAAAATGCAGTGATGACGTGGCTGGAGATGATTTACCCGATCAACGGTGAAGATCGCTAAAGATTTTGAGGAAAATCTTAGCTAATTTGTCCACGTTGGCATCTGATTTGGCACTTTTTTATTTTATTTTAATTTCTAAAAGGAAAAGGGAAAATCGATTTCCTCACATTTCCAAAAACAAGGCTCTACGAATTTTTCGCTCTCCTTCTCCAAATCACTATTCCGAAATTTTCTATTCACATATGTTGAGCTTGAGTTTGAATCCGTAACAAGATAACGAGGAGGGTGTTGAAATGATTGAGGAAGTGAGGGTGAGCGATTACGGCGAAGGAGAAGAAAACTCCGGCGGCGATGAAGATAGGGTTTCGGAATGGGTAAATGGGCTACCCGGAGAAGATGATTTGACGCCGTTGTCTCAGTCTCTTGTCCCGCCGATTCTAGCGCTAGCTTTCATGATAACGCCGGAGCGGAGCCGTACCATTCAGGACGTCAATCGCGCGGCGCGGAACACGGTCTCTTCGTCAGGCAGCAATGGATCTTCCGGAGTCGTTAATGCTTCGTCATCGAACACGGCGGTTGCGGTGGAGGAGATGGATCTAGTGGAATCGAGTAGTCCGGGTTCAGATCCGAAGAAATTTGACGGCGGTGAGGGGGAGGATTCAGTGGCGGAGGAAGGAGATTCGGAGAGTGAGGATCCGTGTGGGAAGACACTGAAACGACCGCGTTTAGTGTGGACGCCAAAGCTACACAAGAGATTCGTGGATGTGGTGACACATCTAGGGGTTAGAAACGCAGTGCCGAAGACAATTATGCAGCTGATGAATGTGAATGGATTGACTCGCGAGAACGTTGCGTCTCACTTGCAGAAGTACAGGCTTTACCTCAAACGGATTCAAGGATCGACGACCGAGGATCTGTCGTCTTCGGATCAGCTATTTTCGGTGCCTCCGCAGAGCTTTCAAAAGGGCGGAATCGGTGATGCTGGTACCGGAAACTTAAGGATTCCTGCTCCAGCAGTGATGCCAATGCAAGGATATTACAACAATGGTCATTATCAGCAGCATCGTCAGCATGGGAATGGTGTCTTTGAATCAAACCCTTATATGATGCAGCAGAATAAGTTTGGATTCAAGTCGACCTCTTCGTCTCTTGGTGGTGATGGCGTGAATGACAAGTAAACGTATCCTAAAGGTTTAATTTGTTTGTTTTTGCTTCTGAAGTTTGGGATTTAGTATCGTTTCTGTGAGTAAAAAGATTCTTTGGTATATAATAAATTTTGGGCTATTTTGCCCTTTTCTGCTGAATCAGTCAGTTCAGTGTATTTCACTTCCTGACTTCAAGTTTTTTTTTTTAGAACTGTCTAGTATGTTCACTAGCTATTGAATTCTTATAGTGTCTGCACTGACATTTAGATTTAATGTTTAATCCAATCTTCCGAGAGGAACTGTTACTTATAGTTCACACTGAGTATAGACTCTTGAGCTTTTTATTTTCTCTGGTTACTGTTAGTAGGGAAGCCTTTGACTGACTTAGGATTCAGGCAAGATATCTCTCAATAAGCTAGTGGTGGTTCTCTTCTTGTTAATGCGTGTAGCTACAAAAGAGGTTGCTGTTCTAAACTTCTCAAATCCTTGAGGTTATCTGTTTTCTCTGTCTAAGAAAATCCCCTTCAGGTAGGTTAGTCAGGTCTTAATTGAACTCGTCTTGCAAGTTCTCGATATTAATTGATTCTTGTCACAGGTTGCTTCTGTTTCTTTTCCCCTTCACCATTCAAATCCTCACGAATTTTTAATTTCCCAAATTTTCCACACAAGTCTTCATTGCATATGTACTGAAACCGCATGGAAGCTAAATATTATTGGAGAATGAAGCCTCCTCCGAATGAATTATTTTCATGTTCTCTCCACTCTCTGGAGGTAAAGTTTCTCTGCTTATCACTTGAAGACTTATTTCAAGACTATGTCTCATGTTTGTTTGGCTTGTTCATTGTTTGTTTCTGTGAATAATGAATACAGTATCACTATATCATATAGACTGGGCTCTCTTTTTCTTTCACTTTAATAGAAAATCTCTTCATTAATTATTTAATCGTTTGATACTTGTTTGAATATAAATCCATCCAACCTTGTTGATTAAAAAAAAAAAATCCATCCATCCTTGTAGAGGTGGCCAATTTATTAGTTTAATATAGACTTTCTGTGGGGACTATTTCTCTTTCTAAATCAATGTCCTTTGTTTGTATTCAAGGTAAGCGTCACACACCAACCAGAGAAAGAAAGTTCAATCCAACAATAAGCCTAGGCTATTTCTTCCTCTTATTTGCCAAAGAGTTAGTTTTAGCCATTAGAGTTCCATTTTCAGATTGAGATTATAATCTGTTACGACCTTTTCATCTGAGCAATGAGGAATCTTTCTGTTCCATTTGATAGATGATTCTTTTCACTTCATATACTGATCAAGTATTCATACTACTTTTATGTGGGTCACTGGAGGCCCTTTTTATGAAGCAGCAAGAATCTTTGGATTAATTTTACATCAATTCATTATATCTAGAAGAATCTGTTACTTCAATAGAGATTTTTCAGCCTTTTATGAGTGATAGATATGGTGAAAATAGTTCTTTTGCTATGGGAACTTCATTAGATCATGACAATGTCCTAATGGAAGTTTACAAAAGTAAGCTATATGAAGAGCCTCTATTTCTTACAAATGCTCAAGCTTTTTTCGGACTGAGAGGCTCTTGTTCATACCCTCCTTTTCATGATGCTAAAAAATGTCTTCTGACACAACTTTGACTTTGAACAGGGACTACATGGATTTCTTCATTTGCAAGGAATTGACAAACTCGTCCAATGAGCTGCATGAGGAACCTCCACTTCTGGCAGAGGCTTCGAGCTTCTTTTTCAAATCGATGACCCTCTTCCTCATTTCTGGTCCCTCTTCATCCGAAATCAATCTCTTCACAGCTCTCTCCACAGTTCCTTTCTCCAGCTCTCCCTCCAACTGAATCCCAATTCCCCAAACACTCTCTAAGTACCTAGCATTGACTCTCTGATCGCCCGTAAATGGCCTACAGATCATAGGAACTCCTTCCCCGATGCTCTCTAGTGTCGAGTTCCATCCACAGTGACTCCAAAAGCCTCCCACTGCGGGATGTCTGAGAACTTCCATCTGCGGGGCCCATTTCACAATGTAGCCTCTTTCAGACACTATCTTATTGAACTCCTCTGGTAAGGACTCTGTCCATTCCGAGCCAGGAATAGAACCTGGTCGGATCACCCACAAAAAAGTTTGGTTGCTATAACTCAATCCCTGAGCCATCTCCAATACGTCTTTGGTCTTCATGAGAGCTAAGCTTCCCAAGCTTATGTATAATACCGAGCTTGGTTTCTGCTTGTTCAACCACTCAATGCAGCTTTTGTCTTCTTCTAATAAACTAGAAGGCGCAGAAGATACAATATGAATTGGGCCTATAGGATAAATTGGAACTTGTAGATCTTGTTGTAACCGTGCCAAAGACGAGCTCTCTAGACAGCTCGCTGAGTTGATGATAACAGCGGAAGCTGTTTGAATGTTAACAACTTCACTGTACATCTTAAGAATACTCTCTAATGACCCAAATGCGGAAGTTGGCAGGTCCTTGTACCTCAGAGGATGCAACCCTGGAATTACCTTGCCTTGCACTTCAGGATCTGCAAAGTTTCACAAAACCGTAGCATCTTTTGCATTGATTATCTTAATCCAAATGAGGATTTGGAGTTGATTTTTAAAATCTAAAATATTGGGTACCTTTTATGTCAATCAAGAACTTCTCTGCCTTGACCTTGGCAATAACAGAGCGGCAAACAAAGGCAGTAGCACTTGTCGTGCTGAAGATGACACTAGGAAGTTGAAACTCATTAGCTGCTGCTTGGGAGAAGTACAGGTACTCATCATAGATGACACAAGCAATGTCTTCATCATTACCTAGTTCCTGCAATAGTTGACTTAAGCAGTGCTTGAAGGGGTCCTCGCAAATTTGATTGAGCTTGATCATAAACTGGAGTGGTCCGAGGTCTTTAAGGTCTGACTCAGTTAAGCTCTCTGGGATAGCGACGAAGTGAAATTCAGAGAAGTCTTTGGAAGAGCTGACTCGATTATACTGAGTTTGAACAACAGTAATTGAAAAGCCTTTCAAATGAAGAGCTTTCCCGAGTTGCATCATCGGAGTTACATGACCTTGTGCTGGAACTGGAACTAACACTATCCTTTTCTTCACTTGCTTTTCCTCCATGGCTAATCCTTCTTCTCTCTCTCTTGTAGGAATGGAAGAAGATCAGAGAGATAGATAGGCAACGTGAGGTGAGATATACATTTACTGTTTCATTGGTCTCATGCTATAATTTTTATCCGTAAATGAATAATTTTGATTTTGAGACTCGGAGTAAAACTCAACTTTCTTTAGTAGTTGGAAGGACAAGGACACAACAAGCACGTGGAGTTAGACAAATGGAACCAGTGAAAGATTCTGATGAAAGGTTTAAAGGCTTTATTTGTATTTTTGTAATAAGGCAAATTCAATCTTTCCTTCTTTATTTATGGTCACAGGCAACTACACAAAAAAGATGCCGACCTAAGGAGTAATAATTGATGGTCCCTTTGAAATTTGGCCGACAAAACAATGTCGAAGGAATAGAACTAATACTGTTTTATAGAAAAAATAGAGTGGATTAGTCAAGTAGACTAATCAAATAATTATTTTTTTTCAAAAGTATCGTCAAATTAGAGATGGTTTGTGAGAATTCAGATCATTCTCTAGTCCTTGTTTACATTAAAAAAACCAAGTGGTATGACACTTAGAATATCTATCTTGCAATTAATTCATATTTGATGTTTACTTCATTCTATGGATTGAACTGTTCCTGAGAATCATCTAGTTCCTTCTTCAGGGGCTGACACTAATGTAAAACAGATTTGCAATGAGCCACTAGGGCTCAGTACATGTATATTGATTAGGTATCAGTTAACTTGTCTTTCCGAGTTGATGTTCTTAATTGATTCTTGTTATTACAGGTACTTGGCTTCTGGGTTCTTTTCCCCTTCACCATGCGCATCCTCGTGAATTTCAATCTCCCAAGTTTTCCAAACAAGTATTCATTGCATTTGTATAGAAAAATCGCGTGGAAGCTCAATATTGTCGGAGAATGAAGCCTTTTCTGAACGAACTAGTTTTATACATGTCTCCAGTCTCTCTTGAGGTAAAATTTCTCTTTGCTTTTCACTTGTAAACTTCCTGAGAGAAGTGATAGATATGGTGAAATTAGTAAGAGCTAGTTCTTTTGCTTGTGAGCTTGATGATCATCAGAATTTTCTATTTGAAGTTCACAAAGGCAAGTTGTATGACGAGTCTCCATTCTAACAAAGGCTTCATGTTTCTCTTTCAGACTGAGAGGTCTCCTTTTCATACCTCCCCTTCCTCTTCTACCAATAGTAACCTCAAAGTAGCTTTTGCAGAGAACATAATCTTCATGGCACATAACACATGAAACAAAAGACTCTAATAGATCTTAACTCTTCTCCTAGCAGTCTTTCTTATCCTTTTTGAAGAGTAACCCAAGAAAATGATTCAATTTAGGGAATATCCAGAAATTACACTTAAAGAAGAATTCAAGAATACATATATGTGCAAACTTAGCCATTTGGTTCGTGATGCTAAATGGATATCTTCTCTTGACTTTGAACAGGGACTACTTGGAATTCTTTATTTTCAAGAAATTGACAAACTCGTCCAATTTGCTGCATGAGGAACCTCCAGATCTGACAGAGGCTTCGAGCTTGCTTTTCAGATATATGGCTCTCTTCCTCATTTCTGCTCCTTCTTCGTCTACAATCAGTCTCTTCACAGCTCTCTCCACAGTTTCTTTCACCAGCTCTCCTTCCAACTGAACCCCAATTCTCCAAACACTCTCTAAGTACCTAGCATTGACTCTCTGATCGCCCGAAAAGGGCCTACAGATCATTGGAATTCCTTCCCCGATGCTCTCTAGTGTCGAGTTCCATCCACAGTGACTCCAAAAGCCTCCTACTGCGGGATGTCTGAGAACTTCCATCTGCGGGGCCCATTTCACAATGTAGCCTCTTTCTGAAACCATCTTACTGAATTCCTCAGGTAATAACTCTGTCCATTCTGAGCCAGGAATAGAACCCGGTCTGATCACCCATAAGAAAGGTTGGTTGCTATTACTCAATCCCCGAGCCATCTCCAACACATCTTTGGTTTTCATTAGAGCTAAGCTTCCCAAGCTTATGTATATCACTGAGCTTGGTTTCTGCTTGTTCAACCACTCAATGCAGCTCCTGTCTTCTTCAAGCAAACTAGAAGGCGCAGAAGCTGCAATATGAAGTGGGCCTATAGTATAAACTGGGACTTGTAGATGTTGCTGCAACCTTGCCAAAGACGAGCTCTCTAGACAGCTCACTGTGTTGATGATAACAGCGGAAGCAGTTTGTATGTTAACAACTTTACTGTACATCTTGAGAGTACTCTCTAATGGCCCAAATACTGAAATTGGCAGGTCCTTGTACCTCAGAGGATGCAACCCAGGAATTACCTTGTCTTCCACTTCAGGATCTGCAAGCCAAACGCCATTTGGAATGATCAATCAAAATGAGCATTTGAAACTGAAGTTAAGAGTCTAGAATCTTGGGTACCTTTCATGTCCTTCGAGAACTTCTCTGTGTTGACTTTAGCAATAACAGAGCGACAGACAAAGGCAGTAGCACTTGTTGTGCTGAAGACGACACTAGGAATTTGATAATGATTAGCTGCTGCTTGGGAGAAGTACATGTACTCATCGTAGATGACACAAGCAATGTCTTCATCATTACCTTGTTCCTTCAATAGCTGACTTAAACAGTTCTTGAAGCCTGCCTCGCAGAATTGATTGAGCTTCATCATAAACTGGAGTGGCCCTAGGTTTTTGAGGTCTGACTCAGTTAAGCTACCTGGGATAGTTACGAAGTGAAAATGAGAGAAGTCTTTGGAAGAGCTAACTCGATTATACTGAGTCTGAACAACAGTGATTGAGAATCCTTTTGAGTAAAGAGCTTTCCCAAGCTGCATCATTGGAGTTACATGACCTTGTGCTGGAACTGGAACTAACACTATCCTTCTATTCACTTGCAAAAACTCCATTGCTAACCTCTCTTCTCTCTCTCTCTCAATGTGGGAAAGGAAGAAGGTCAAAGAGATACAGTAGATAGGAATGCTCTCACCTTGTTCTTGTCTTAATATTTATAGATGGGAATGCTCTCACCTTGATCTGGTCTAAATATATATTATAAAACACGTGAGTTGAGACATGTGTTTACTGTTTATTGGTCTTATGACTTTATAGTTTATCCCTAAGTGGAAAATTCATATTTTAAGACTCGGGGGAAATATATCTTTATTGTGTGCAGGGGACAAGGACAATGACAAGCACAAGCACGGGGAGTGACTTGATAAAACAGACAAAAACAAAGAGAAGTAACTAGAGAAAGATTCTTGATTCAGTATTGGGCCATTGGCACAAGGTAAGGCTTCCTTTGTCTTTTTGTAATAATCCTCATCTGTATCCTTTTCTCTTACGTCTTTCTAGATAAGATTAATTTATTTTCCTTTAGTTGAGTACTAATTTGGCGGAAAAAGCAATGTTGATGGATAACGGATCCGCATGGGAGCGTTTATATGAATTTTTTTTTTTTTTTGGCTCAACATCAATATATTAGACAAACTAAATCAGTTATTCGATTACATCCAGCTCAATTTCAGAAACTAATCATGATGGTACAGAAGAATACAGCCTAGGAACATCATTCTCAAAAGAAAGAGTCTCCTTTGCTACTCTATCTACCACTCTGTTACTTTGTCGCTTACATCGCAAAACAATGGCCTCATGAAACTGGGAGAGCAATATTCTAATGTCTTGGCTAATGGGTTGAATACTCAAGCATTCTTCTTTCCCAAGTACCGAATGTACTAGTGTTTGGCAATCATAGAGTTAGGAGAGTTTATATGTATAGAGAGTTAGGTAAGAAAGATTCTAAGACCACCTTTAATGGTGATCTCTACAAGGGGATATTTTGAATAAATTATTATTAATTATAATAATTAGTTAATCAAAAGATCCCACCGAACACTTTTTAAAATCTTCCTCCACTCACGATCCATATTTTGTATCTTTAGACAGTTCAACTATTAATTAAACTAAAATAACAAAAATTTATATAAATTAATAATGTGAAACAATTGTTTTTCTTTTTCTAATTTTTTGTTTTTTAGAAAATCGATTTTCAAAATTTAATTGTTTGTTTTGTGTTATTTTTTTGTAATTTTTTATTTCATTTTTTGTAATTTATTCTTTTTATTTAATATTTTTATTTTTTGTGTGTTTTTGTTATTTTTTCTAAATTCGTTTTTTGTAATTTTTTTATTTTTATTTTTTATAAACTATTTAATTATTTTCCTAAAATTTTCATTAAAAAAATATCATTTTTGTAATTTTATATATATTTTTAATTTTTTTTAAATGTTTTTTAGTTTTTAAAGAAAAAATTAAAAAAAAAATTCGCCCGTCCAATCGGAGAGCGACACCTGTCGTATCTTTAGGAATTCTTCAAGTGACTATTTTGATTTTTTATTTTATTTTATTTTTTGTCTTGTAAATTGTGTAGAACCCCTTGAGGTACTACCACTAGTGCTCTAAATATTAGTAGATGATATTCTATTGAATCTAGAATGTGAAGAATAGAAAGTCAAGAGAAGAATCAGTTACAAGTTAGTTATAGAAATTACATTGACCTTGTAACTTCCTCTGGTTCGATTGAATCCAGTTGAGCTGTTTGGTTTGTTTGGAGTGACAACTGGTGAAATTATCTTAAAGGTTTCAAGTGACTCATCAACTGTAGTGAAGAAGGCCCAATGCTTTTTGTTTCGTACCCTGATTGAAGTGTAACAAAAGAAAATGCTTCTTCTTATTTAGGGAACTGCCAGATAATTACACTTAAAATAGAATACATATCTTTATATTTTTTATGTCATATATGATATATAAGGCTGAACCACTTACTTGTGATACACTCTTGACTTTGAACAGAAACTACTTGGAATTCTTCATTTTCAAGGAATTGACAAACCTGTGCAATGAGCTGCATGAGGAACCTCCACTCCTGACAGAGGCTTCGAGCTTCCCTTTCAAATCGACAGCTCTCTTCCTCATCTCTGCTCCCGCTTCGTCCACAATCAGTCTTTTCACGGCTCTCTCCACAGTTCCTTTCTCCAGCTCTCCTTCCAATTGAATACCAATTCTCCAAACACTCTGTAAGTACCTTGCATTGACCCTCTGATCTCCCGAAAAGGGCCTACAGATCATTGGAACTCCTTCCCCGATGCTCTCTAGTGTCGAGTTCCATCCACAGTGACTCCAAAAGCCTCCTACTGCGGGATGTCTGAGAACTTCCATCTGCGGGGCCCATTTCACAATGTAGCCTTTTTCTGAAACCATCTTGCTGAATTCCTCTGGTAAGGACTCTGTCCATTCCGAGCCAGGAATAGAACCGGGTCTGATCACCCATAAGAAAGGTTGGTTGCTATTACTCAATCCCCGAGCCATCTCCAACACATCTTTGGTTTTCATTAGAGCTAAGCTTCCCAAGCTTATGTATATCACCGAGCTTGGTTTCTGCTTGTTCAACCACTCAATGCAGCTCCTGTCTTCTTCAAGCAAACTAGAAGGCGCAGAAGCTGCAATATGAAGTGGGCCTATAGTATAAACTGGGACTTGTAGATGTTGCTGCAACTGTGCCAAGGACGAGCTCTCTAGACAGCTCGCTGAGTTGATGATAACAGCGGAAGCTGATCGAATGTTAACAACGTCACCGTAGAGCTTGTGAATACTCTCTAATGGCCCAAATACTGAAGTTGGCAGGTCTTTGTACCTTAGAGGATGCAATCCTGAAATCACCTTGTCTTGCACTTTAGGGTCTGCAAACCAAACGGCATTTGTATTGGTGGTTTATTGAAAGGGGATTTTGAAATTGAGGTAAAATGATGGAATCTTGAGTACCTTTCATTTCGGTCAAGAAGTTCTCTGCGTTGAGTTTCGCGATAACAGAGCGACAGACAAAGGCAGTGGCACTTGTAGTGCTGAAGACAACACAAGGAAGTTGAAACTCCTTAGCTGCAGCTTCTGAGAAGTACATGTACTCATCATAGACGACACAAGCAATGTCTTCATCCTTACCTTGCTCCTGCAATAGTTGACTCAAACAGAGCTTGAAGCTTGCCTCACACATTTGACTGAGCTTGAGTAGAAACTGGAGTGGTCCGAGGATTCTAAGGTCAGACTCAGTTAAGCTATCAGGGATGGTGAGGAAATGAAAATCAGAGAACTCTTTGGAAGAGCTAACTCGATTATACTGAGTCTGAATAACAGTGACTGAGAATCCTTTCAAGTGAAGAGCTTTCCCGAGTTGCATCATTGGAGTGACATGACCTTGAGCTGGAACAGGAACTAACACTATCCTTCTCTTCACTCGCCTCTCCTCCATTGTTAATCTCTTTTCTCTCTGTGTAGTAACGGTTGAAGCTCAAGGATAAGGATAGTTTCGGTTAGATCTGATCTTTTATATATAAAAACGTGCATAAAAACATTTACTGTTCTTTGGTGTTCCAACTTCCACGATGTTACTTTGTATCCCTAAGTGGAAAATTCAGATTTGATATTTGAGGTTTTGGGAAAGATCTCAACTGTTGTGTGGGCACAAAGCACGTGGGTTTAATTCAATAGAGAAAGAAACACATGATATCCCAGACAAAGATACTATCATTCAAAACTGGCAAAATATCAACGGCTTCGTTTTGTCTTTTTATAGCAAGTCTATCTCATCCTTACCTTTTATTTTGTTTCCCTGATCTGAAATGATAATATTTACATAACTGTGTTTGTTAAAAATTAAAACACAAAAGGCAATTTACTTGCAGAATAATAATTTTGTTTTTGTGGTTCAAGTAAAATAATAACGTAAAATCTTTTTTTCTTCCTAATAATTTTTTTGATTTCCATCTAGTATACAATTTAGCATTTAAGCTTTACACAGAAAAATGCGGACAAAAGCAAACTATAGAGTACAGATTAATGTTTGTTTTCCTATGTTACATAATCAAAGCCTATGTAAGATTTGATTTCAATACCAGAATGAGTCTTGGGATCAAACAATTTGTACCCAACTGCTGCCTGCAAACCTTTTCAACTTCTTCTTCTTTATCATTTTCTTCATTCTTACAACACTTTCCCAACTACCAGCATTAGCATATAAACTGGACAAAAGCAAATCATTACCTGAGTTCTCAGGTTCGAGCTCTGCTAAGCGCTCCGCGGCCATCCTTGCAAGCTCCATGTTCCCGTGATTCCTACACGCACCTAATAAAGCACCCCATATAAAAAGATCAGGCTCCATTGGCATAGTCTTGATCATCTCATAGGCCTCAACAATCTTCCCTGCTCGGCCAAAAAGATCCACCATACAAGCATAATGCTCCAGTCTTGGCTCGATCCTATACTTGTTTTGCATCAAAAGGAACAATTTTTGTCCAAGATCAGTTAACCCGGCGTGGCTGCAAGCCGTGAGGGTGGCTGTGAATGTCAAGTGGTCGAGTTTCTCTCCTGTGGCTTCCATGTGATTGAAAAGTTCGACTGCTTTGTCCGAGAGCCCGTGATTCGCGTATCCAAAGATCATTGAGTTGAAAGTAACCATTGTCTTCTTGGGTGTTTTCCGAAACATGATCACGGCTTCTGATATGAATCCGCATTTCCCATACATATCGAGCAAAGCACTTCTAACGAAACCGTGATCTTCTAGTCCAGTGACTACCGAGTAGCCGTGAATCTCCTTACCGTGCTTCAGATTTGCAACTGTACTACAAGCAGGCAAAAGGGCCGTAATCGTAGCTGAGTTTGGATACAAACCATGACTTAACATCTGTCTAAATGCATCAAAAGCTTTCTCATTCTGAAAATTATGTACAAGGCCTGATATGATAGAAGTCCACGACACAACATCGGGAATGTGACCCTCCAAAAACATCATCTCAAGAATCTCCAATACTTTTTCTTCGTTTCCAATATGCGAGAATCCAGCAATTAGAGCATTCCAAGTGATAATATCAGGTTTTATTCCCACTAGTTGCATATCTTTCACTAAACTCAATGCTTCATCTGCTTGGCTATTGTTAGCATAACCAGATACCATAGCATTGAACACAACCAAGTCTTGTCCAGCCAAATCATCAAACACTTTCCTCGCATTCTCCACTTCCCCAAACTTTGCATACATATCAATAATTGAGCTAACTATAAAGGCATCAGACTCAAATGAACACTTCAGCACCAGACAATGTATCACCTTCCCAAATTCTTCATCAAGCAGACTGCGACTAGCTTTAACAATACTAGGAATCACGAAAGCGTCAAGTTTCAAACCTTCTCTATTCATTTCTCTGAATATATCCAAAGACTCCTGATAATACCCATTTCGAGAACAAGCCCCAATCATAACAACCCATCCACTAATATCTCTCTTAGGCATTTCATCAAACACCTTCCTCGCATCTTCAACTTTCTCACATTTCACATAAAAAGCCACAAGCTTAGCTGCAATTCTCGTCAAGCGAGCAATCCCAGACGTCACCAGGTGACCATGAAGCTTTCTTCCTTGACACAACAATCGTTCACGACCGTTGGTTTCGATGAGCTCAACATAAGAACCAATTGACAATAACCGAGAAGAACAAGGTACTATGGAAAATTTGTTCATGGGTATGAATCAAAGCTTCAAAATCTATCAGAAACCGCATTATAATTGTAGATTCCAGTAATCAAGAAAAAGCTAAGCACATTACAGTGTAGTAAGTTAAAGTTTCCGACTTTATCAAACAGAGAACGAGGAAGCAAGAACAGAGTTATACCAGATAACCAGGTACGATATAACCGGAAAATCATAGGATTGGTTTAAGCTAAACCGCATTGAATTGTGCAAATAGGGAGAAGAAATTGGATTCACTGAGGCAATGAAATTATGTACGCAACATCTTCGATTCTGTCTCCAACACCACAAAGTTTCTTCCTTTCTTCTCATCTTCCTCCAATTTCGTTCCTTTCTCGAATAAATCTTCCGGGTTTTTGTTTACCGAAGTGCTGCTATGGCGGCGATTTGGGTCTCGCTTCGTTCTATAAACGACGGAGTTGTGAGCAAAGACGGAGAAATCGAATCATCGTACCGAGAGCTAGAGCTTCACCTTACGAGATTCTTGGTGTGTCTCCATCAGCGACTCCTCAAGATATAAAGAGGGCTTATCGCAAACTTGCTCTCAAGTATCACCCAGATGTTAACAAAGAGGTCATTTTACAATTTCTGTTTCTATGGAATCATATTTTCTGAGTTTGTTGAATTGTAACTATCAATGGATGCTTACATATTAGTTTATTGAATTGGGACTTGTTTATGGTGCTTTCATGTGTATTTAGACATACTTGTAATGAGTTGATTCATTTCTTGATAGCTTTGGTGTACAGGCAAATGCGCAGGAGAAGTTTCTGAAGATTAAACATGCTTACACCACTTTGATAAACTCTGATTCACGGCGTAAGTACCGGTCAGATAGTAGCACGTCTGGTTATTCATACTCTACGGGACAAACAAGCCGGAAAGGGGGCAGTCAAGTGGAGGAAGATTTTTATGGACTTGGTACAACTTGAACTAACCCCTGAATAGGATACAGCATAAAGTTAATGAAATCTGATTATTTGAAGAATCCTGCTGTGTTAAATGGAAAGAAGCTTTAGTGCTTTATAATGATTTGACGTCATTTTGCTATGTTAGGAATATATGTTTTTGTTTGGACACGGTGTAGAAACATTCATGCTAGGGTTTGAGCACAAATTCTAAATAGAGTTTGTGAAAATTTCCATAGTGTTTGAAAAGATAATGTGAATTTTAGGCACCATTTGATGCCGTTAAGGGTTTTGGTTAGAATTGTGGTGCGATGTTCTCTCTTATGTGTTGTCATCTTTTGGGGGCATTAGGTTGATTCAGGTCAGTGTGATCTTATGCACAGCACACTTTATCATGCAGGTGAATTCGTGAGGGATGTTCAAATAACAATCGGTAGACGCAACTTGTGAAATTAAATTTCTTTCTCTCGTTAGATTGGTTTTTTGTTTGTTTTTGCAACTCGAGAGATTTTCTGCATATAACATTGTATAATTGTAGTTCATTTTCGTTTAGAGGCTCACTTTCTGTGGTGTTGACAGGGGATTTCTTCAAGGATCTTCAAGAAGAGTACAAGAATTGGGAAGCTAGTGCTTCCTCACAAGGAAAACCGAAAAGTCTTTGGGAGGAACTAGCGGTAAGCCCGAATACATCAAACTACTTATAACCCGGATTCCTTAATGCGTGTCAAATATGAATTGAAACTTCAAACTTCATGGCTATCAAACAGTACGTTTGAGGGTTATAGTCTGCTGCATTCTTCAATAAATCAAAGTATCAAACCATCTAACTAGAAACCGTTTTCAAAACCACAGATCTGGTTAAAAACTAATCTCTCATTATTGGTATAGTATTAGCCATTAGGCGTCAATCTAGAAAAACTGTAGGACAAAACAGCTTCTACAGTAACCTGTTTTCCTCTGCTCTGGTTTTAGTTCTTTTGATATGGTAAATGTCTAAGCTTAGATTTTTTTTTTGCTGAGAACTTTCTTTTTTCAACAAAGAAATTTCTGTAGGCGTATAACAAAACGCCCTTGTCTCCTTTTAAAACATCATGTTTCTTTGTCATTTTACCCTCAGGAAATTGGGGAAGAATTTGTGGAGTTTCTTGAGAAAGAACTTAACATAAGCGATGAAGACAATGATGGATCAAGCAAAACCGGTGAAAAATTTGATTTCGATAAAAGCTCCTCAACAGAGAAATCGCGAGGGAATGATACTAGTACGAAGAACAGCATAGAAGACAATATTGATGAGATTGAAGCTACTCTGGCTCAGTTAAAAAAAGAACTTGGGTTGCAATAATCCAAGTTTGCAAGGGAATGTTGTTAATTGGTTTAGTATACTTACCCGGAAATATATCTAAGTGTATGTTTTTAGAATATTTTTTTCATGAAATTATTAATATATATAAAAGATAACTCCAACAAATGAATACATATTCCTAGTAGGAATATATAAACAATAACCTAAATTTTTGTATAAATTCACAAAAACGCCATATAATTGATTCAGAGAAACTAGGTTCACAGAAATTGAAGATTTCGGACTACGAAGGATTCAGAGAAAATATGTCAGAAGGATTCACAGAAGCTATGTCGGACTACGAAGGNTACGAAGAAGAAGGATTCCACTTTCACCCTACGGATGAAGCACTCATCAATACTTACCTGATCCCCAAGTTAAGTGGTCAAGCATGTGGAGACTTCATCGAGCACAGGGATGTTTACGGCAAGGAACCATGGTTGGTGGACCATACGGATGAATCTTTTTTCGAGGAGGACGAATGGTACTACTTCGTGACAAGAACTCAAGTCTCCGAGAAGAAGGTCGGTTGTGGTCAGTATGCGAATCGGAAGGTCATAGGAGATGATGGCATCCACCGCGGGAATTGGCATCAGAACAGCTCTAAGCCTATCATAGAAGAGGCGACAGGGAATATCATCGGGACAAAGCAATCCCTAACTTTCAAGACAAGCAAGAACATAGGAGCCAATTCTGTTGCTATTGTTCCGGGAAGCGACAGCCGCTGGACTATGACAGAGTATACGCTACCCGAGAAGGATAGGTTTCAAGAGCTTGTCCTATGCAAGATCAAGAGAGGATGATGAAGCTTCTACGTATGCATGGTGAGTCTTCTTGAGGGCAGCAACAACAACAGCAACGTATCAATGAACTCATCATCAAGCTTCTTGGAGAAATAGAGGAACATTAGGCTAGTTTTAATATTTTGGATGTGTAAAAGAACTACGTGTGGCTTGATCCCTTTATTAGTGGGTACGTAGGCAGCTCAAAAACATTATAATTGAGTTCAGCTACGACTTTATTTATTGTTAGAAACTAGGATAGTCTGAGAATCTTCAGTAGTTTACAAATTGTAATTGTAATGACTTTGGAGTTGTATATTGTATATTGTTTAAGTGGGGTGAAACATTGTATATATGCCTCAACTTTGACACACGTAATGACGGATTTGCAAATCCTGAGGAAAATAACACCCTCACTATCTTTTTTAGCGACGATATTCCACCATATGCATCTTGTTCGTCGCCAAACATTTCAAGGAATTCCAAAATTCCGTTTTGCCCAAGCTCATCCTCGACCTCTTTACGAAATATTTTCTTACCTAAAATTCAGTGACTAATTATTCGAATGTAAAACCCTCCAAATATATTTCTAAAAAATTAAGTATAAACTTATACGTATGCACAGAATCGAAATTGTTTTGTTAATGATAATTTATCTGTTTGTATTCTGCTCTTCAAACGGATATATATATCCCTTTCTATTGGATTAATTTGCAAGTTCCCAAGGTTTACGCCTCTCAATCGAACACATCATCATGTATGACATGTGAAAGTAAGTGAACATAAGAGCATGATTAATGGGGTATCTTTAGGGGTTCTTTAGGGAAGCATATGGATTAAATATAATCTGTATAATTATTGTGCTCTGAATAGTGAAAGAATCGGAGCAAAATATGGCACTGGAAGAAACTCTTATGATCCCGTACGTGGTGGCTTGTGATTGGTCACAGCATTAAATATAAAAGAGATAAAAAAAACATTTCCTCAGTTTTCTCCTTCTCTCTGCCGACGAAACCTTTCTCTCCTCACAGAAACGATTCTCTGTAATCGTTCGATTTCATTCGATTCAAGCTGAATCGAATGTTTTTTTATTCATTTCGTGGTGATGCTCATCGTTTTGAGACCAAATTTGGCTAGAATCAAGTGGATTTTGGGCGGTGGTGAAGAATGGAGTCTTCGGCCGGAGATTCCCGTGAGCTCTTCGATTGTTGGAGGAGTGAAGCCATCGGTGTAGAGGGAGGAAATGAGTGGGGCGTACTCGAACCAGAGGCCCATTCGATCGGCGAGGACTTCGATTTTTCCGGCGGCGTCGAGAGATCGGTACCTGGCCGGGATTGGAGACGGAGGAGGACGGAATGGTATCAGGGAGGCGTTGAGGGAGATGGGTTTTGGGTTAACGGGGTCGGGATTCTTCGTTAGATGCTGTTACTGCTAATCTCCACTCAGATGGAGCTATGTCACCATTGCTCCTTGCTGCAATTTGATCTTCCCTTGTCACCATTGCGATTAGCTAAGCAGCGGTTCGTTTCTCTAATCTTCCGAGCTTTTCAATGAACCTTTGCTCTGTAATTTGACTTAAGAAAATGGATTCATTTTGATCCTTCATCTGTGATAGATAAGGAAACTGGATTCTCAGTGATTGCATAAAACAACCTGTATGTGAAATTGAGCAATACGTATGATTCATTTTGATTGTTAAATCTGCAAATTGTGTTTTGAAAGTATGGGGGAATTGTATATTTTTGAAAGTATCTCTGGCCTGTGTTTATGTTTACAGACCTCCAAAGATCAATTTCATTGCGATGACTTCGGAATTTGTAAGTGAGTTTAATTCAGTGGTATCTTTCAGAGTTGGTGGGCGTGAAAATTACTTTCATTGCCAGAGCTGTGGTATGTAGTTATGTACCTTTTTATCAACTTGTTTTGGGCGTGTTCATTTTGGTCATGAGATGGTAGAACCTGATTGATAGTGATTGTATGATCTAAACTTGTTGCTTTATCTCTCATAAGTGGCATGAGTTTAGTTTCATTTCTGAGTTTAAGCAATCTCAATTGTAATTCACTGCTAAATGTTTGGTGGTGACAACAGCACTTTCCTCTATGTTCTTTTTGATTGTATGATACCTATTAGGAATAGTTTGCCGAGTCCAAACTATATCACTTAATTTCTCTTATGTAGGGAGAGTGTTGTTTGTTATCTGAGTTCAAGCAAGTCTCAATTGTAACTCACTTTGGTTAACCACTTTCAGGTATCTAAAGTACTTGACCAAGAAGTACTTGAAGAAGCACAATGTGAGGGATTGGCTCAGAGTGATTGCAGCAAACAAGGACCGTAACCTCTATGAGTTGAGGTACTTCAACTTTGCTGAGAACGAGGCAGAGGAAGAAGACTAAATTTTGTTGTTTTTGTTATGTATCGATCCGTTTTGTTTGACAATTTTCATTCTTAGAATTCATGTTTGACAAATTTCAGTTTCAAAATCTATATTATGTCTAAAGATCCCCATTAGGGGATCACCATTACTTGGGCTAATTTTCCAAAAACTCTTAAAGGATCTTTAGATTAATTTATTATTATAATTAATACTATTTTATTCAAATGATCCCCATTAGGGGATCACCATTAATCATGCTCTAACAAGCGATAGTCATTAAAGCCAATTATGATTTGCCAATTATTTTAACAAGAAGACTAAATAGCTTGTTAGCCACGTTAAAATTAATTATTAACAGTATACTAGATAAGATGTCTTTGTTGTTATTAACCAAAACATAAAGATCAAATAGTGTTACTTTTAGGCCGGAATTTGTTCTTATACTCTATTTATATCCTTAAAAGAATTAGAAAGATACACTAAATTTTATAAGAAAAATAACTGCATTTCCTTTTTTTTTTTTTTTTGTCTGAACTGCATTACTTTTTAATGTTATTTTTTTTAAGTAAGTAACAAAAATCACAAAATATGATCAATCTACACCGACTTTGTTAAAAAGCCAATCAGAAAACTATATCTGATCTAATAAGAAAAAAAAAAAAAAAGGAAACTTTGGGAATAGATACGTATATAATCCAACTTGTATTGTAATTAGGAAAACAAAACCAAAACTATTATAAATAGGTTTAGAATCACATTCTCCACAATTACCATCATATTCTCCAAAACCACATAACAAAATCCGAGAGAGAGTAACTTTTGTTAGAATCAATAAACATATTATTAACTATGGCAAACTCCGATCCCTTTTCATTGTCCACAATGCTCAATGCTTTACCAAAACTCCATATTCCGGCCGCAAGTGAAGCCATGAGAGAGGACACTCTGATGATTACTCCTCCTCCTCCTCCTCCGGGATTCACTCCACCAAGAGAACCAATTTTTTCACAACAGAATCAACCTCAAGACCTCGAAGAGCTGCGTTTGCAATGGATGTTCGTGATGACTGATAGCCAACAGTTTGCGGCTGATCTGTTGGAAGAGTTTGTCTCCAATTTGCCGCTAATAGAGCTTAAGTGGATAGCCTCGTTTCTTACTTTGGATTCCGATTACTTCATGGAGATTGCTACAAACGAGTACGGCTCCATACGCCTACAGAAACTCCTCGGGGTATCAGATGATGTGGCTGACGTACTCTGCGCTGCTATCTTGCGCCGCTTCCTCCACGTCATGACCGACCAGCACGCCTCTAAAGTTGCGGTGCGTGCCATGAGACTTTGGGGTGGGGAGAAGAAACAACTTATGCTCGAGTACACGCTCTTCTACGCGGTCAACATAGCCTGTGACCAACACGGCTGCATCACCCTCAGCGAGATCATAACCAACTTGGACTGTTTTTACCGTAGAGATCAGCTCGTTAACAAAGTAGCGGAAAACGCTCTTTGGCTAAGCACCCATGCTTATGGAAACTTTGTGGTTCAACACATGCTTAAACTGAATCACATCAAGTTTCACGCCATCATCGCCTTTAGATTCCGAGGCCACTGCGTTGAGCTTTCGTTTCAGAGACATGGGAGCGAAGTCGTGAAGCGCCTTTTGGAGGAGAAGGAGTCAGTTGTGCCGGTGGTTATGGAGCTTATTCATGAGTGTGACGGAGACAGGTTGGTGAGGCTAGCGAGCAGTGAGTATGGGAACTCCGTGGTTTGCAAGGCACTGAGAGTCATGCATGAGATGGGTATGCCTCAACTCACGCCTGTTCTCCATCTCTTGCGTATGTCTGGTGTAAGCAACATTGCAGCCATCTTGAACTCAGTTTGATCGTCTTGTCTCATTCTAGTTATTTATTGATAGTTCTTAAATATGGCCAGAGTGTTTCGGCTTTGTTTTTAATAGTTTGGGTTCAAATCAACACAAACATTGCCTATTTAGTAGTTTACAAATTGTAGTTGTAATGCCTTGGGGTGCGCTCACCACATGATATTTTCTCATATCATGTATGAACAGTTCTAAGGTTGAGGGTTCAAAACTGTCTTGTGTAGTTTTGAAGTTGTGTTCAATCTTGCTTGAAAATTATTATTGGTGTACTTAAGGTTCTCCACTAACCTACAAAGAGTACATTTACATAGACATAAAGTTGGCAGATATGGAGTGGTTGTTTGGTGGTGAAGAAGACAAATTTGTGTGTTTCTGCAATTGTCTCCAGAATATGGGGTGTTTGTAAGAATCTGTCAAGTTTCAAAAAGGATTATATATATACTAGCTTGTTTCTAATGAGGTGTCAAAATATAGATTTAAAATAAAATGAAAATAATATAGTTATGAACGTTTGATATAGAGAAGCAACATATCTTTGTTACTACGTTAAATGATATAATTTGTTGTTATTATGGTGATAAGGTAATGGAGACAAAATTATGAAATAAAAGAGTCTGTTTTGGGAAAAAATATCCACAATTTAACCCCTCAAAATACTTGTGTTNCAACTTTTTTTTTTTTTTTTTTTTTTTGTACTAAAAATATTTGTTGAATAAAACATCATATGATTACTGTTCTCTTTTATCGATTTTCTATTGATTTCCTATTTGGTGGGAAATATAGTAATAAAAACTACAATTCCAAATCATGATCAAACTAGAACGACTTACTTAATCTAAATTGTTACAAAACAAACGGAATAAAAGAAACTCTATATCTTAATTATCTAAACCGACAAAAAAAAAATGGAAAATTTAGATACGTGGGCATGTATANAAAACAAACGGAATAAAAGAAACTCTATATCTTAATTATCTAAACCGACAAAAAAAAATGGAAAATTTAGATACGTGGGCATGTATGTTTCCTTTTCCCAAAAGAACTAACCTGACTAGTGTTACAAAGGATAACCTATATAAATACACTTCATTAGCCTTGAGATCTCACAACACCTATTATATTCTCCAACACCACATAAATTTCCCAAAGTAACTAAAATATCATTCTGTAGAATCAATCATCGTACTATTCCATGGCAATTTCCGATCCCTTTTCATTGTCTTCAATGCTCGATGTTTTACCAACACTCCGTATTCCCACCGCAAGAGAAACTAATGAAGAGGAGACTCCGGCCACTCCTCGTCCTCCTCCACGCGGCATCTCCATGGCCATTCCTGCTCCAGGATTCTGTCAACCAATGGAAACAAATATACCTATACAGAATCAGCCTCTAACCCAATATTCATACTCCTGTGGCTGTGGATGTGCGGTTTCTAATTCTCAAAAACTTGATGAGATGACTTTGCAGGCGTTGTTCAACTTAATGACTAGCAGCCAACACGACGTGGCTGATCTGTTTGAAAAGTTTTTCTCAAGTTTTAACTCAAGGCAGCTTTACAAGATGGCCTCGTTGCTGACTTCAGACTTAAATTACTTCATGGAGATGGCCACTCACGAGTACGGCTCCAAACGTCTACAGAAGCTCCTCGGGAAATCACATGACGTGGATGCATTGTTCTGCGACGCAATCTTGTTCTGCTTTCTCCAAGTCATGACCAACAAGCATGCCTGCTTTGTGGCGGTGCGTGCCATGAGAGTTTTCTACCAGGCGATGAAAGAAAAGATGTATGAGATCACGCTCCACTACGCACTTCAAATAGCGGGTTGCCAACATGGCTGCATCGCCCTCAACGAGATCATAAACGACTTGGACCATCCTTACTACAGAAACAAGCTTCTCGACTTAGTCGCGGACAATGCTCTCTTCCTAAGCAACGATGCTTATGGGAACTTTGTGATCCAACACGTGCTCCGATTAAATGATTTGCGTTGCAGTTATAACATCGCGGATAAACTCCGTGGACACTGTGTTGACCTATCGTTTAAGAAGCATGGAAGCTACATCGTGGAGCGTCTTTTGGAGGCTGCATTGGAGTCAACACTTGTTGTGGTTGTGGATCTTTTGGAGTGCAAGGGAGACAGGTTGGTGAGGCTAGCGAGGAATGAGTATGGGAGCTTCGTGGTGGCCAAGGCACTGAGATTCACATATAAGATGGATAGGGCTGATCTGTTTTTTGGTTTGGTAGAGAAGCTCAAGCCTTTTCGCCATCTCTTGCGTAGGTCTCGTGGAAGGAACATTGCAGACATCTTGGACTCAATTTGATAGCTTGTGTTGTCTCATTCTGGTTTACTTGTTTTACTTTTTTTAGCACATTGGTAATGTCGAACTGTCCAGTATTTTTGATTTAATTGGTTTGTTGCTTACGATGGTAAACTATCCAAATTCCACTAAAACAAAAGAATACAAACATTGCCACAACCATGGACTCCCATGGCTTATGATCAGGTTATGCTGAAATCTAGACCAAAACAAGTTTATGTAAGGCTATCTAGTATCTAGATTCAATTCAACAAAAATTCCTGAATTTGTTTATAGTAATTTTTAGGAGTAACCATTAGGACTACTAACAAGTAATTATGGCACAGAGAACAATGTGTAACTAGGAACCAAAGGCTTATTGGTGGATTCAACCATTCAACTGAAGGCTTGTTTAGCGAACATAAAAACTTATTGAGATATAAAAAATAGGAGAAGAAATCCATTTCAAACATATAGAGCGAAGATCGAATCAACAAAGCAGAATTTGCACTGTTCAAAAGTTGTGAAAACAGAGACAAAAGGAAAAGAGAGCTCAATAGTGTCTAGAATTCTCTCTTTTATGTTATTAGAGCAGGTTTGAAAGCCGAAGCACTCACAATAGTTTCAATAAGGACACTTCGCCTTCTCAGCTTCTACGTTTCACATCAGTAGATCACCTGAAATTTCAACACAATCAAGAACAGAGGCAGAGAAAGGTTAGTAATTACATGGTTTAATAAACGACTCCAATCAAACACAAATAGTTAATCTGAATCAACTTGTAAAGTTTCATAATGCATCAAGCAATACCATCTACAGAACTAAAGTGGCTTCCACAAAAGGATGCAGAGAGAAATCAAACATTATGCATTGTGATTAGGAATAAATCCGCTACGGGATTTGCATTATCCGCAACAAAAGCACCAGAAGCATACAACATCCACAACTTTTATAGACCCAGCTACCAAATCATGAATTACAATTGATCAAAGAGAGTCACATATTGACAAACAATACCAAAAAAATTGAATAGAAGTGCGTGAATTTCAATATGATTCAACTAACAGATGCAGAGAAACACACATTCACTTTCTAAATTACCACCTACCCTACCCAACCACAATTCAAACATCAAAACATCGAAAAATTCGAAATCAGATAGTAATGATCGATTGTAAAAGTAAGACGTCCTTACCGCCTGTGTTGTTGGACAAACTTGGAGTTCTTGGCGTCTTCCTCTGCAAAATCAATCAATACATTTCACACCAAAATTAGGGTTTTCTTCCACAAATCCAACAATCAAACAACACAAACACAATATATCCGATCCGATTCTTCAAATACAGATGAATATAGGATCATTTTTAATGGAGATCGGTCAGATCTGAAAAACTTACCAGTGAGTCCAGCGGTGAGCTTGGTGATGAGAACGCCGGTTACGGCGAATCCAGTGAGAAACGGCCAGCAACGTTTCCATTCCCTCTTGAAGAACACTGGCCATGGATCGAACAATCTCATCTCTGCGACGGCGAAAATTTCTCTCTCTCTAAACTTTGGTGACTGCTTTGCGGAGACGATGAAAGAGACAACAGATTTGAGATGACTGATAAGGTGATAGATATTGGATCCAAATTTGTTTTAAATAATAATGGGCCGTATAAGCCCATGTCTTGGCCCAAAATATGTCTTTCGTAATGAAACGTATTTTCTTCACTAATCCAAGTCAACTATTTATTTATAAGTCCAAGTCAAGTTTATGGTGATTCGATATAGGAGTATCTTTCTTGTGCTATTAATTCTCCTATGTTTCTGATAGCACCAAAATTTGAGATTGTCACAAATCAAATTACTCTAGGAAATCAGACTGAAACTTCCAAGAAAGTGTGAAACAAAGAATTAAAGAAAATTCTTCTATGATGTTACAGTTTATGGCTTGGCGTGCTTCTTGGAATTTTGTTGTCCCCTCAACCCTTGCCTTATCCCCTGGGAGAAGCTGGCACTAGAAAACTCATTTTCACCATTGACTCCACAAAGTCTTTCGTCTAGTGTGTGAAAACAAATTGACTTGTCAAACTCTTCTGTTGTTTTATACGGTCATTATCTTTCACAGCCTAGCCACTGGTTTCCTTGAGAGTTCAGAAAGCATGGAAAATTCTCTTGGATTGTTGTTGGTGCTAATAACGTTTGCGATCTTTCATACTATTCAAGCTCAAGACCAAAAAGGTATGGATAGAGATATACATCAATGCACTTCTTTCCTATTTCTCAGAAGTAAACCGGTTTAATTGCTAATGTTTAACTATGTATGTTAATAACCAGGCTTCATCAGTTTGGATTGCGGGCTACCCCCCACCGAACTGTCTCCTTATATTGAGAATCAAACCAGGCTGCAGTTCTTTTCGGACTCAACATTCATCCAAAGTGGAAAAATTGGTAGAATCCAAGCAAATGATCTTCTGAAGCCATACACAACGCTGAGATATTTCCCGGATGGAATTCGGAACTGTTACAATCTGAATGTGGACAAAGGGCGTGGATATTTGATAAGAGCGACCTTTGCATATGGGAATTACGATGGTCGTGACATTAAACCGGTGTTCGATCTCTATCTTGGACCTAATCTGTGGGCTACCATAGATTTTGGAAAAATTGAGTATACTACACGGGAAGATATCTTGCACAACGCAACCTCCAACTCGTTGCAGATTTGTCTTGTCAAGACTGGGGATACTACACCGCTAATATCCGCCTTGGAAGTACGGCCACTGGGAAATGGGACTTATATCACTGATTCTGGCTCCTTGAAACTTGTCCAAGGGAATTATCTTAGCGACTCACGATCTCAGCTAAGGTATAAATCAACTTCGACTCTGTTTTGGCAATGTTCTTCTTTGTCTTTTTATATACACGGCGGATTTTTCATTTATTGAGATAATCATTCTGATAAGATTAGAACCGTCCAAGATGGCCAAAAATGTTTGTTCATCTTATTTGCTTATTCCACTGCTAACCCATCACTGTTCCCACCCCAGGTACAATAAAGATATCCGCGATCGTATATGGGTTCCTTTATTCATGAAGGAATGGACACAGATTTTCACCCCTCTTGACGTGGGCAATTACGACGGTTATGATACACCGAAAGATGCTCTAAGATATGCTGCCACGCCGACTAATGCCAGTGCACCACTGACAATTGAGTGGAGTTCGGAAAATTCCGATGACCAGTATTACTTGTACGCACACATTGCTGAGATCCAAGAGTTACAGGCAAATGAAATCAGGGAATTCAACTTGGTATGGAATGGAGCACATTTAGATGGCCCGCTAATTCCACCCAAGCTAGAAATACATACTGCCTTCACCGGATCAGCGAGAACTTGCTATGGAGGGAAATGTAGTTTTCAGCTGACAAGAACAAACAGATCAACTCTTCCACCTCTACTCAACGCTTTACAAGTCTACACAGTTATTCAATTTCCACAGTCCGATACAGCTGAAACTGACGGTATATATGTGAATTTCTTTTTCAGGTTTTTCATTTAACATCTATGCTTTCTTATATTGGAAAATATATAAACACAATGAAGTACTCAAGACATCAAAACCTTCTTATGACAGTGGGTGCCATAAAAAACATCGCAGCCACCTATAAATTGAGTAGAATCAATTGGCAGGGTGATCCATGCGTCCCTAAACGGCTTAGGTGGGATGGATTAATTTGCAGCGACGCGGATATGTCCACACCACCAAGAATCACTACTTTGTGAGTCAATAGTTTAGTCTGGTACACATCAAGATCTGATTGTAACTATGCTCAATAACATTTTGAACATTTTTCTAGAAACTTGTCTTCAAGTGGTTTAATCGGGACCATAGCAGCTGCCATTCAAGATCTTAAGCAACTTAAAGAATTGTAAGTAGTACCATAGTTATTGAAAGCCGAAAAACTGCTATATTATGGGTAATGAATATATTTGACAAACTCTCATTTCTATTTTCTCTCTTGCTAACATTAGGGACTTGTCAAATAACAACTTGACAGGAGAGGTGCCCGAGTTTCTAGGCAACATGAAATCGTTGTCGGTCATGTAAGTTTCTCTTAACATATATACTCATGATTTTCGAACTTAAATCATTGTCGTTTTCAACAGAAACTTAAGCGGGAACAATCTTAATGGCTCGATTCCTCAAGCTATCCAAAGGAAAGGATTAAAGCTATTGTAAGAAACTTTCCACATAGAATTCAGAACTTTCTCACTTGCTATCCTTTCGTGCATTTGATGTCTTAAACAACCATTGTCTTTATTGTAGCATTGAAGGCAACCCAAGGCTTTGTCTCTCTAATTCATGTAAAAAACCGCCTAAGAAATTATTTTATGTGCCAATTGTTGCATCAGTTGCTAGTACAGCCCTTGTCATTGCTGTATTGGTTCTTGTGTTTGCACTTAGAAGGAAAATATCGATGGCTGTAGAAGGTATTTGCAAGACAGGCATCTAATAAGTAAACATATATATAGGATATGTATAATTATAGCGTCGACCTTATTCTTATGTACAGGTCTAGGTCTACACCCAAGGACATCAACGGTGGATGTTACATTCGCTAATAAGAAAAGCAAAAGGTTCACATATTCAGAGGTCATCAAAATGACAAATAACTTCCAAAGAGTTTTAGGTAAAGGAGGGTTTGGCATGGTGTATCACGGTTCTATAAATGGTTCTGAACAAGTGGCTGTTAAATTACTCTCTCAATCTTCAGCTCAAGGCTATAAAGAATTCAAAACAGAGGTATTGATAGTTGTAAAACCTTCCAAAGTAAATAATGGTTTTGAAAGGTTATGGATTTAAAAATTTTCTTGACATGAGATGTTATTTTAGGTTGATCTTCTTATGAGAGTGCACCATACAAATTTGGTGAGCCTCATCGGATATTGCTACGAAGGAGATCACTTGGCCCTCATCTATGAGTTTCTGCCCAATGGAGACTTAAAACAACACTTGTCAGGTAATATATTTATAGTGATTTCACGTGTAGCATTAACTCTTGAAACTCGAATGAAGATCTATAATATACATAGGAAATGGAGGTATATCCATCATCAACTGGAATACCCGACTACGAATAGCTTTGGAGGCAGCACTAGGTATGTGATAAAGTTAAAAACCGTAGGATAAGATAATGATTGAATAGTGTTTACAAAATATCAGTTAATATAGATTACTCCATTGTATAGGATTGGAGTACTTACATATCGGATGCACACCCCCGATGATTCATAGAGATGTCAAAACGTCCAATATATTATTGGACGAGAATTTCAAGGCCAAACTCGCTGATTTTGGGATCTCAAGATCTTTCCAAGCTGGAGGTGAATCTCTGAAATCAACGGAGGTTGCGGGTACTTTAGGATACCTTGATCCCGAGTAAGTATTATTAGTTTTCACATTACACTAACTGTGTTGGACCCCTCTCTCTCTCTCTTTTTATCCCTTGAAAATATCTACATATTCCACTTGCCTTCCAGATATTACAATTCATGTCGGTTGAGTGAGAAGAGTGATGTCTATAGTTTCGGGATTGTGCTACTAGAGATGATCACAAACCAACCTGTGATTGACAAAACCTCTGAAAAGACTTACATAACAGAACGGGTTCTTTTTAAACTTGACCGAGGTGATATTTGTGGAATCATGGATCCAAACCTTAACGGGGTTTATGACTCTAATTCTGCATGGAGAGCTCTTGAGCTAGCAATGTCATGCGTGGATGATTGTCCTGCAAACCGACCAACCATGTCTCATGTTATTGTCGAGCTAAAAGAGTGTCTTGATTGTGAAAACTCAAGGGAAAGAGAGAAACAAAGGTTGGAATCTCAAGAAATGAATATGAGCTTGGACACCTCGGTAGTTCGTCCTAGGGCTAGATAGTTTGAGCTGCGCCCAATGGCGACCATGTAGTTTCCTTATGGTTATGCTGTACTAATATGTAAAATAACTGAACATGGATGGTTTTCATTTTGCTTTGATCATTAACATGTCTAGATCATANTTTTTTTTTTTTTTTTTTTTTTTTTTTTTTTTTTTAAACATCCATATTCTCTATTCTTTTGGTTTCTGTAATTGTATTTACTTTGAGCATCAACATTTCAAATGTTTTTTTCTCTGTTTTTTTTTGTTGCTTCGTATGTTGCTTACCTTGACGTACGTCACGCTGAGAAAGTTCATGGAATGAAAACACATAAGAAAGATGCAGAGAAATTTGCAAATTAGGCATTTTGATGTGAGGTATAATGCTAATCAAGACATTCACTTGCAGATTTGATATTAATGTGGAACAAAAAAAGACACTCAATTGGTATTCATAACGCTGGCTGAGATGTGACCAATAAACTACTGTAGCAAAAATGTGACATTGTTTCTCTTTAAAACTAAAGAAATAAAGAGTGCATTGTGATTCCTCTTATTGCTTACCCCAGAGAAGCTTGCATACAATAAAGTATATTGTAGATGGAACAAAAGCGAATAATAAGTCCTTGCTAAATGGACTGGACTATGATGTAAACAAGTTTTTTTATTGAATAAATTTAACATTTTTCAAAAAAAAAAAAAAATGATTTGGTATCTTTTTGTAGATTGTGTTTTCTACTAAAATTTTGGGGAGTAGAATTTTGGTGGAAAATACAGGATCATTTTTTTTCCGGGAAATTCCGGGTTTGATAAAAAAATTGGAAAACAGGCATGTCTAAAGTCACTTGTGTACTAGAGCCCTGATCCTACGTCTGGTGTCAGTGTCTACTAGCGTGAAGATACTTGGAAGTAATACTAAGCAACATGTGCATTGCTCCAATGTTCTTGATATTGACGTTGGATGATTGATATCCTCTTATTACTTTTCTTGGTTTTGCACGGTCTTACACTGCAAAACCCGTTGACTTGACTTGGCAAAGTCTTTTGTTTTTTTTTTTTTAAATTCAGTTTTGGGTTTTGCTTCTATAATATCATATTATTGTCCAATGGTTTTTCTTAAGTTCTCACTGTAAATTGAGAGATTATGGAGAGAATTGTTGGGCTTTTGTTGGTGTTAATTGCAACTTTGGGAAACATTCATCATGTTGAAGCACAGGTTACAAGCCAAGAAGGTATATTTCTTTTTTTTAAAACGTCAACTTTGTTATTAATCTTATAATATGTTCACATAACCTTTGAAGAAAAGAGAACATAAAAATACAGTTGGACAATAAAAAAGACATGCAGTGTAAGCTGTAAATTGTAGGCCATCTTGATTATTGACAAGAGCTTCCGCAACACTATTACTTTATCGTCTGCTCGTGCATTGATTCTCCACCTGCTTTGTTAACATGTTTGGTACTTACCGAGTTCTCTTTTAAAATGTTAACAGGGTTTATTAGTTTGGACTGCGGACTACCCGCGACAGCAGTGTCTTATTACACTGAGGAGAAAACCAGATTACGGTTCTCTTCGGACGCAAAGTACATCCAAAGCGGAGAAAGTGGTATAATCCAATCAAATTTTGAGATTCCACTCAAGCCATACACTACGTTGAGATATTTTCCACAGGGAATAAGGAACTGCTACAATCTACCCGTGGAGAAGGACAGGATATATTTGATCAAGGCATGGTTTAGATATGGAAATTATGATGGCTTTGAAATCATACCTAACTTTGATCTGTATCTTGGACCTAATCTCTGGGCCACGGTTAATATGCAAAAAGTAGGGAATAATGGTAGTACATTTGAAGAGATCTTACACATCCCAACATCAAACAAATTGCAGATTTGTCTTGTTAAGACCGGTGAAACAACACCGCTAATATCCAGTTTGGAATTAAGGCCCATGGGAAATGATTCTTATATCACTAAGTCTGGTTCTCTGAAGCTGTTAAGTCGACGATACATTAGCAATTCTACCAACTACATAAGGTAACTTAACTTGCACTGAACCTTTTTTCCTCTGTTATGCTCTGTTTCTTGCTGCTCTGTTCTCATCTGTCTTTGTTGACCATGTCAAAGAAAAATCTGACGATGTTCCATAAGGCAGAGCATTTCCAAAAATGATGTTTATCCGTCTTATTTATTTACAAAAGAAATTTGTTCCTGCCTTTAGGTATCCAGAGGATGCATATGATCGGCAATGGTTTCCGACTTTTCAACCTGAGTGGACCCTGATATCCGCCACTAACAATGTGGGAAATTCCAACGCCTACATGGCACCAAAAGATGTGCTTAAAAATGCTGCCACACCTAGTAATACCAGTGCGTCACTGACCATTGAATGGAGTTCAGACAATCCAGATGACCAATACTACGCGTATGAATACCTTGCTGAAATCCAAGACTTGCAGGCCAATGAAACCAGGGAACTGATCGTGTCATTGAACGGGGAACCTCTTTCTAAACCTGTAATTCCTACAAACTATCTAATAACTATGCAAAGTGTGATGCCGAGAAAGTGCGAAGGAGGGAAATGCAGTTTGCAACTGGCAAGAACCCTGAGATCTACTCTCCCACCTCTACTTAACGCTTATGAAATCTATAGAGTCATCCAATTTGTTCAACCGGAAACAAATGAAAATGAAGGTATATATTTCAACAAATTTTAATTGAACACAATACAGTACGAAGGACAATCTGTTTATTGACATAATCATCACATTTTTTTTACAGTGGTTGCTATAACAAGTATTAAAGAGACCTATATATTGACTAGAATCAACTGGCAAGGTGATCCGTGTGTTCCGAAACATCTTATGTGGGATGGTCTAAACTGCAGCGACACGATTATCTCCACATCACCAAAAATTACTTCTTTGTAAGTCCTAACTTCACTGGTGTACACACTCTTCAAAATCTGCTAGTTATCTCCTTTTTGAATGTGGTTTTGGACATATTTTACTAGAAACTTGGCTTCAAGTGGTTTAACTGGAACCATAGCAGATGCCATTCAAAATCTTACCCATCTTGAAAATCTGTAAGTATGCTCATTGTTTATCCAAGACAAAAACTTGTGATATGTATGGTAATAATTGAAATCGAGGAATCTCTGTTTTTTGTTATGGCGTGTAAACTTTAGGGACTTGTCAAATAATACATTGATTGGAGAGTTGCCAGAATTTTTAGGGAACATGAAGTCGTTGTTATTCATGTAAGTGTCTATCAACATATATACTTGCTAATGACTTTTATGTGCCACTTAGAATAATGTTTGTGAATGTAAAAGGATTTTTCGTTTGTAAACAGAAACTTAAGCGGGAACGATCTTAATGGTTCAATACCTCAAGCTCTTCAAAGGAAAGGCGTTGAGTTAGTACTGTAAGTTTTTTTTTCTTCATATTAATGCTTAACTGTTTTTATTTTTTCATACTGTAATTTATGCCTAGCTAGCTAGAACCTAAACCCTCTTCATCTTGTAGTCTTCCTGGAAACCCAAGGCTTTGTCACACTGGTTCATGTGCAAAACCACCTAGCAAGAAATTTCCAGTGGCAATTGTTGCATATTCTGTTGCTTCTGTCGCCATTCTCATTGCTGCTTTGGTTCTTTTTCTTGTTCTCAGAAAGAAAAAGCTACATGTGGAAGGTAAGGAAATTCCCGCCTAATCAATACCGTATTTACATTTCTCATCCTGAATAGCCTTTGTTTCTCTTAGATACAACTCCAGAAGTCCTACCTATTATGTTTCCAATGGTGAACGTTACAAGAGCTAACTCACTCGACCCACTGATTGAGATGAAAAGGAGAAGGTTTGCTTATTCAGATGTTGTTTATATGACGAATAACTTCCAGAGAGTTTTAGGTAAAGGAGGGTTCGGTCAAGTGTATCACGGTACTATAAATGAGTCTGAACAGGTGGCCGTTAAAGTACTCTCTCAGTCTTCGTCTCAAGGCTCTAAACAATTCAAAGCAGAGGTTAGCATAGTTTTGTAATACTCCAAACTAAACTATGATCTGTTTTACCATCACAAGTTTTATGGACTTCTTGGTTTTCTTCACACTGGTTTCTTAGGTTGATCTTCTTCTTAGAGTTCACCATACAAATTTGGTAAGTCTCGTCGGATATTGCGATGAAGAAGACCACTTGGCACTCATCTACGAGTTTGTACCCAATGGAGACTTAAAAGAACATCTGTCAGGTGCTTTTTTCTAGTGAATATATATGCATGAATGGTTAGATTTTACGAATCTCCGAAAACTCGTATGGATCTAATGATCTTATATACAGGAAAAGACGGTAGACCTATCATCAACTGGGCTATGCGGCTAAGAATTGCTGCGGAGGCTGCTCTAGGTTCATATTAAGTCATACACCAAGAACTGATCCAACTGATTTTACCATAATCTCTCTTAATATGGATGCTTCATTTCATAGGATTGGAGTACTTGCACACTGGATGCACACCGCCGATGGTTCATAGAGATGTCAAAACTGCCAATAGAGAGCATTTCAAGGCCAAGATTGCGGATTTTGGGCTCTCAAGATCTTTCCCCATTGGAGATGAATCTAATATTTGGACGATGATTGCTGGTACTCCCGGATATCTTGACCCCGAGTAAGTATCACTACTTAAGTTGCCCATTCCTTTTTCCAATCTTTGAGAGTACAACCATGTTCCTGCCTTGCAGATATTACCAAACAGGTCGATTGAGTGAGAAGAGCGACGTGTACAGCTTTGGGATAGTGTTATTGGAGATGATCACAAACCAACCAGTGATTGACCAAACCCGCAAAAACTTTCACATCAAACAATGGGCGGGAACTGCGCTTAGAGAAGGAGATATCACTAAAATCATAGATGCAAACTTACGCGAGGGTTACGACTCTCGTTCTGCGTGGAGAGCCCTTGAACTGGCAATGTCCTGTACAAATCCTTCTTCATCAAGACGACCAGACATGTCACAAGTTGTTATCGAACTAAAAGGGTGTCTTGTGTGTGAAAACTCAAGGGGAGATATGAATATGGGCTCTGAGATTCCTGTTGGAGTGAGCGTGAGCATTGACACTGAGATGTTACCTATGCCAAGGTAGTTTGTGTTGCTGCTACTCCACATGACATAAGCTTGTCATTTTCTCCTGTTGTTTTGTTCTGAACCCTCTTTAAAAGGGAGACTTAATCCTCACACTGAACTTCTATACATCAAATGGTTGTTTTTTAAATTCGTTGAACCAACATATATGTGAACACAAAAATAATGTCAAGAAAAATCAGCAAATTAGGCATTTTGAAAGTCAGAGAGAATTCAAATTGGGAAAGAGAAAAAAGATTAAAATGTTATGTGGTTCCCTGGCTCGTAGAATTTTGTGTTCAATTCGAGCTAACAACTCTGTTATGCCTTCTTCACCTTGGAGTGTTTTACTACATGTGACATCTTCGCATGGATTGGGATTCCCAAGTCTATGAAGCCACGAGTACCCGTGACATCAATCTGCAGTCATCGTATATGTAATCTTAACACATTCCTTTTAAGAAATCGAAGTCTATATATGAAGAATTTTGCAATGACTTGCAGTATTCCTTTTGAAATGGGTTCTGGAAATTTCTGAGCTCTGATCATTGGCTTCTTCTCTGGAATCGTTTCTCCACGCTGACCTACGTACAAGTCTTTGGACATAATCATTATTGATCAATGATCATAGTCACTCTGTACTTTCAATTCATGACAGAATGATCCAAGAATGCACCACAGACCACAGTAGGTATTCTTTCACTCTGTTTTACAAGTTAACACTATGATCATATTTGAAGTGGACTTGCACTGATTTTTTTTTTTTTTTTTGTTTTGCTCCATATGTTCCATATCTTGCTATGCAAGAAAGTTGACTCCATGGGTTCTGTATTAAGATAAAGTCTAAGAAAGAAAAAAAAAAAAAAATTTGCACAGCTTTGATATGTCAGATTTTTCTTTGTAGTTAAGATACTTTTTGGGTTTGTTGTACTGTGTGTTGACTCTTTGAGTGTCGGTCACGCCGACACGCCCTGAAGATTATGAATGGTTAGTTCTTTTTAGATTTAGATAAAATCATAATCATTGGCCTTACAAACCCTAATTTCTCTATATGTGAATTGTGAATGCCACTTTTCGAACGCTAGTGTAGCACTTAATTCAATCTTTTATCATCGATGAAGACTTCTCAACGCTGGAAACTTTTGATGGCGAAGCTCTCTTCTCTTACTCTCCACAGGGAAGTCTCGCGCCGTTGTCGATCGTTTTATCTCCGGAGATTCTCATTCCCCCGAATCGCCCAAGCCGGCTAAGATAGATGAAAGACCCAGACCTAAACAGGTCTTTTCTCTTTGAAAACCAGTGTTCACATGAGTCATGTCACTACAAAATTTCAAATTTTTTCCAACAGGTTTTTTATAACAGAGTTGTGAAAATGGCTTCTTGTCTAGATTTTGTATAACCAATTTTCCACTAGACTGGTCTTAAGTTTTGCTGCTGACCATTGACTATTTCTCAGGAGTCTAGGGCTATTAAAAGCCAGTATCTTGTTCACTTGTTTGATACATTCTCGGGAAGTTATATACTAAAAGCAAGTTGCTTATTTTCTGACCAGTAAACTAAAACTAGACTGATGTAGATAATGTCATCATAGTATAAATGAATAGCTTCTTCAGATTGACATACTTTTCCTAGGCATTTTTTCTCCCTCAGTCGGGGACCAGAACATGTTATATGATCCCTTCCCAAATGCCCATCCGAACCAGCGGCTTCTAAGCTTTGCCTAGAAATCTTTACCAGTTGAGCTAGAGGCTCTTGATTTTCCTCGGCATTTGCTCAGCATATAGACAATGTTTGCCAAATCATGTATGCAATTGCGGTTCTACCATGTATTCATATGATTGAAACAAAAAGAACAGGTCTACAACACATACAAGTCAACGACAATTAGAATGTCAACTCTTTCTAACCGTTTCTTCAATGTGAGTCTGGTGGTTATTAAATCCAATATATTTTTTGTGATTGACAGCTTCTTTGGAAATAAAATGCATATTGTCTGACCAGGAAACCATTTTGATGAACATGATCCCAAACAAGTTCATAACAGTGATGTGGGAGAATTATTATTCTTTAATCCTTCTTCTTCCCATTGTGGAGTTGCACTAGAAGACACGTTTACTCGTTCTGTTTCATTGACTAGAAAAGGTCTTTTCGTTTGTTTCCATATATTCTCCCACTGACATCCTCAGCCATTTGGTTTCTTGATCATCCATTGATAGGTACGAAAATATGGATAAATCTCTTGGAACTCTGTTGCTGCTGTTTGGAACTTTGGCCATCATTCACATTGTTCAAGCTCAGAGCCAACAAGGTAACCATATTATAACTGACATATATACATTACGCGTACTTGTACTTGACAATTGTATATGTGCTCTCTTTCAACGATGAATTTTGTTCCACATCGCTTAACAGGGTTCATCAGTTTGGATTGCGGGCTACCTGCGGATGAACCATCTTATGTAGAGGCTAAAAATGGATTAAAGTTTACTTCGGATGCACCATTCATCCAGAGTGGAAAACTTGGTAGAGTTCAACCAAGTTTTGAGAGTGGTTTCCGGAAGCCTTACGCAACGCTAAGATATTTTCCAGAAGGAATACGAAACTGTTACAATCTAAAAGTTGAGAAGGGAAGAAATCATCTGATCAGGGCTGGCTTTTTATATGGAAATTATGATGCTCTTGACATTGGCCCCAAGTTTGATCTATATATCGGACCTAATCGATGGGCCACAATAGATTTAGAAAGGCGAGTGAATGGTACACAAGAGGAGATCATACACATCCCAACATCAAACACGCTGCAGATTTGTCTTGTTAAGAATGGGACGACCACTCCGCTAATATCAATCTTGGAAATCCGGCCGATGGGAAGAGATTCTTATATCACCAAGTCTGGTTCTCTAGAACTCTACTTTAGGGTATATCTTAGCAATTCAAGTTCTCTTGTAAGGTATGAACTTCAACTGACCATTTCCTCTTAGGCTCTTACTCTTGCTCTGTTTTGCTCTGTTTTCTGTTTTTGCTCTGTTCTCCTCTGTCTTGTCAGGGTGTGTACTCTGTTCCCAATCTATAAAAAAGTCTCAAGATTCAAAAGTATAAGAAAAAAGAGAAACAGTGTGAGGGAATAATCTCATAACATCACAAAGTTTCAAGTGGAGAGAAATTGTTATTATCTATCTTATTTTCTTATGCCACTACTAAAGCAGTGATGTTCCACCCCTCAGGTTCCCAGAAGATGTGTACGATCGCCGGTGGATTCCACACTTAGAGCCCAAGTGGACCCAAATTTCCACCACTAGCGATGTGGGAAATTCTAATAGCTACAATCTACCAAAAGCCGTGCTCACTACCGCTGCCACACCTACTAATACCAGTGCGCCATTCACGATTGATTGGACTTCAGATAACCCTGAAGACCAATATTACTTGTATCCACACTTTGCTGAGATCCAGGACTTGCAGACCAATGATACCAGAGAATTCAACATCGTATTCAATAAAAAAATTGTATATGGCCCTTTCGTTCCAGACAAGCTAGATATAAATACTATCTTTAGTCCGTCCCCGGAAGCTTGCGATGAAGGGGAATGCAGTTTTCAGCTAATAAGAACCAAGAGATCAACTCTTCCACCCCTACTCAACGCGTGCGAGGTCTACAGACTTATCCAGTTTCCACAGTCTGTAACAGATGAAAACAACGGTATGTATTTTTCAAGGATATAAGGGTCCATGATTAGCTATGCATTTTAACTTCATAACAACTTTTATGTCAGTCACCGCTGTTAAAAACATCGAAGCAACCTATGGGTTGAGTAGAATCAACTGGCAAGGGGATCCATGCGTCCCTCAACAGCTTATGTGGGACGGTTTAAATTGCAGCATCACTGATATCTCCACACCACCAAGGATCACTACATTGTATGCCACAGGTTCACTAGCACACACTCGCACAGACATCAATTGATCATGATCACTGACATTATAAATTTTGGTTTTGGAAATATCACCAGGAACTTGTCTTCAAGTGGTTTAACTGGAACCATTGCAGCTGCCATTCAAAATCTTACAAATCTAGAAAAATTGTAAGTGTGTCTATTGTTGATCAAAGGTGAGAGATTTTTCTATGTATATTTTATTCTCTCTTGCAAACTTTAGGGACTTGTCGAGTAATAACTTAACCGGAGAGGTACCAGCATTTCTAGGCAACTTGAAATCATTGGTTTTCATGTAAGATTCTCTCAAGACATATGTTCCATTTCTTTTCAGATTCCCATCTATATATTCATGCATGTATCAAATTTGCTCTTTTTGCGCAGAAACATAAGCGGGAATGATCTTTATGGTACTATTCCTCAATCTCTACAAAGGACAGGACTCGACATACTGTAAGAAATAATCCACATATTCTGTGAACTTTTCTAAGTTATTAACAACAACCCTTGTGGGCATTTGACGTCTTAAAAATACATTTTTTTTATTGTAGTTATGATGGCAATCCAAGGCTTACTCCCCCTGGTGCAAGCACAAAACGACATAGCAAGAGCGTTCTTATTCCAATTGTTGCACCAGTTGGTTCTGCAGCCATCCTCATTGTTGTGCTGGTTCTTTATCTTGTTCTCCGAAAGAAAAAGCAATCGACTATCACAGGTAATTTGCAAGAGAAACTCATTAAAGAAACAAGCTAATAACTCTCATGATGAATATGGTTTTTGCTAACGCAGAAATTCTGATTTTACAGCTGTTCAACCGCCACCAAGTAGGCCAACTGTACATTCTACGGATACTTATCCACTTGAGCCTTCAATTGAGATGAAAAAGAGAAGGTTTACACATTCGGAGGTTATAAAAATGACGAATAATTTCGAAAGAGTTGTAGGGGAAGGAGGATTTGGGGTTGTATGTCACGGCACTGTAAATGGTTCTGAACAAGTAGCTGTTAAACTACTGTCTCAATCTTCGAGTCAAGGCTATAAAGAGTTCAAAGCAGAGGTATTTGTAGAATGATATTTCCAATTAGTGGTAGAAATTTGTTTTAAACATAAACAAGCTCAGTGATTTCTTGTATTTCTTCGCATGAGTGAATTAGGTTAATCTTCTACTTAGAGTTCACCATACGAATTTGGTTAGCCTCGTTGGATATTGCGATGAAAGAGACCATTTGGCCCTCATCTATGAGTTTGTACCCAACGGAGACTTGAGACAACATCTGTCAGGTAAAACTCATCGGTGTCACATTTTCCAATGTTTTTATATGTATCATTACGAAAAACAGTTGTTCTTCCCTAAAACATGAAAGGATCTAATGATCTTATATACAGGAAAAGGAGGAAAATCCGTTATCAGCTGGGGTATTCGGCTAAGAATAGCTGTGGAGGCAGCATTAGGTTTAGTACTAAGTTAAACCGTAAAACTAGAATTTATTCATCTGGTTTTTACAATGATGAATTAATATGAATGAACTCATCTCATAGGTCTGGAGTACTTACACATTGGATGCACACCTCCAATGGTTCATAGAGATGTCAAAACTACAAATATATTATTGGACGAGCATTATAAAGCAAAACTCGCTGACTTTGGGCTCTCGAGGTCTTTCCCAATTGGAGGTGAAACTCATGTTTCAACAGTGGTTGCTGGAACGCCTGGTTACCTTGATCCGGAGTAAGTATTGATAGTTAACATTACGATGTGCTGATACATTAGTCTTTCCCTACTTCAATATTGTTTGAAGACTATATCATGATTTTAACTTGTAGGTATTACCAGACAAGCCGATTGGGTGAGAAAAGTGATGTGTACAGTTTCGGCATTGTGTTACTAGAAATTATCACAAACCAACCAGTGATTGATCGAAACCGGAGACATTCTCACATAACACAATGGGTTGGGCATGAGCTTAACGGAGGAGATATTACTAAGATCATGGATCCAAACCTTAATGGGGATTATGATTCTCGCTCTGTTTGGAGAGCTCTTGAGCTGGCAATGTCGTGCGCGGATCCAACTTCAGCAAGACGACCAAGCATGTCTCATGTTGTTATCGAGCTAAAAGAGTGTCTTGTGTCTGAAAACTCGAGGAGAAGTATGAGTCGAGGCATGAATTTAATGAATTCCCCTGAAGTGAGCATGATCTTTGATAGTGAGATGATTCCTAGAGCAAGATAGTGTGTGATACAAATAACATGACCATAATTAAGAAAATCACTCCAGTGAACTTGTGGCTTTTGATATGCATGTGTGTTCTCTCTTTGTATATATTTTGAATGCTGGTGCGTATTTTTGTTATTATGGTTTTAACATGTTTGTGTAAAAAAGGTAAAATACTTGAAGGGTTTGTTGTCTTCTTGTGATAATGTATAGTTCTTTTTTCCTGTGAATGTATAGTGTTGATCTGTTTTCTGTTAATAAAAGAAACTCAATGATGTAAATTTGGTGATTCTGATGCTCGAAACTCGAAAGAAAGGATATTAACATTTACGTTCTAGAAATAAGATATATATGTCGACGTTGTTCCGGGCTGAGATGATAAACACGAACATCCACAAATAAGAAAGGAAGAATTGGACAACAATTAGATTAGTCAATCTACTTGACCTTTTATACATAAGTGTATAGAGTGTAAACTAAACCAATATAACTGACTAACCTTATCCATAAGTATGGTAATAAATTTGTGGAATTGTGGTTGGGTAAAATTATGAAATCATGATTTGGATAGAAAATGACAAAATCAAAGTTTTGGCAGAGATGGAATCGCACATGAATCAGCTTCCCATTTGTTTTCTAGCGTGAGGATTCTCGGAAATATAGTGAGCAAGTTGTGCATTGCTCCAATGTTTTTGATATTGATGTCTGAGGATTGGTATCCTCTTATTGCTTTTCTACGTCTTTGCATGGTCTTCCGCTCCAAAACCCATTGACTTGACAANTTTTTTTTTTTTCAATTTTTTTTTTTTTTTTTTTTGCTTCTGTATATATCACGTTATCTTCCACAGAGTAGCCACAGGATATTCTTGGCTTTTCCTTGTGAAGTGAGAGATTATGGAGAGAACAATTGCGGTTTTGTTGGCGTTAATTGCAACTTTGTGCATCGTTCATCATGTTCAAGCACAACTTCCAAGCCAACAAGGTATTCTTCTTTTTTTTTAAGTCAATTTTTTTTATTAATTCTAGAATTCACATAATCTTTGTAGAAGAGAGAACTTAAAAGTGCAGGACGATAGAAAAAATATTTACAATGTGTACGCTATTTGATTGTAGTGCATTTAGTGCAATTGTTCTCCACCTTCTTTGTTAACAGGGTTAGGTGCATAAATAGTCTCGTACCATAGCTAAAAACCTCTGAAATAGTTAGTGATGTTTGTCAAAGACCAAAATACTAGAGGTCTGAGCGTTATTCGTTATACTACGGACTATTTATGCAGCTAACTCTGTTAACATATTTTGTACCTAATCAACTCTTAAAATGATCAAATATGTTTACAGGGTTTATTAGCTTGGACTGTGGGCTACCCGCGACTTCTCCTTACAATGAGTCAGAAACCGGATTAGTGTTCTCTTCAGACGCAAATTTCATCCAGAGTGGAAAAACTGGTAAAATCCAACCAAATGAGGAGAGTGGCTTCTCGAAGCCAATGAAGACGCTGAGATATTTTCCTGGAGGAATTCGGAACTGCTACAATCTAAAAGTTGAGAAGGGAAGAAATCATCTGATCAGGGCTTCGTTTGTATATGGAAATTATGATAACCAAAGCATTAGCCCCGAGTTTAATCTGTATCTTGGACCTAATCTTTGGGCCACTATAGATTTGAATGGAAAAGAGAATGGTACAGTAGAAGAGATATTACACGTCCCAACATCAAACTCGTTGCAGATTTGTCTTGTTAAGACTAAGGAAACTACACCACCAATGATTTCAGCCTTGGAGATACGGCCCATGGGATATAAAGATTATACCACCGAGTCTGGTTCTCTGAAACTTTATAGTCGGGTGTATCTTAGCAAGTCAGAGGAAAATAAAAGGTAACTTCAAACTTAACGTTTTCGTTTTATCACTAAGCAAAAATGTAAGACAATACAAAAACAATGAAACAGAGCAATCTGATGAGATTAGTTTCCACGAGGACCAAAAGTGATATAGGATTTTTTTTTTTTCTTTTTTTTTCACTTATTACGCTTCTAAAACACTATTGTTCTCACGCTAGGTACCCAGATGATGTCTATGATCGCCGATGGAATACATACTTTCAGAAAGAGTGGACCCAGGTATCCACCACTGACGATGTGGACAATACCTACGGCTATAAACCACCAAAAGCCGCACTAGAAACTGCTGCCATACCTACTAATGCTGGTGCACCATTGACAATTGTATGGTCTACTGAAAAGTCTGATGAGAAATATTACTTGTACGAACACTTTTCTGAGATCCAAGACTTGAGAGCCAATGAAATCAGGGAGTTCTACATAAAACTGAATGGTGAGAATTCCTCTGCCCCTATAACTCCTCGGAAGTCAGAGACAGATACCATGTTAAGCACGTCCCCAAGTACTTGTGGTGGAGGGGAATGTACCCTTCAGCTGACTAGAACCAACAAATAAACCCTTCCACCTCTACTTAACGCTTTTGAAATCTATACAGTCATTCAGTTTCCGCAGTCTGAAACAGATGAAAATGACGGTATGTTTAAGTGTGTCTTCGACTTCCACCATATGCATATAAGGTGTACTCTTTTTTCTGTTAATCTCTTAACATTCTGAAAATATCTATCTCAGTGATTGTTATAAAAAACATTGAAGTCACCTATGGATTGAGTGGAAATAACTGGCAAGGCGATCCATGTGTCCCTCAAGAACTTAAGTGGGATGGGTTAAACTGCAGCAACACGATTATGTCCACTCCTCCAAGAATTATTTCTTTGTAAGTCATAAACTCACTTGTACACATGCACGCACACACACACTCTTCAATGTCTATAAGTACTTCATCGATCAGTAACACTTTGATTGTGGTTTTTGTAAATTTTACTAGAAACTTGTCTTCAAGTGGGTTAACTGGAACCATAGCAGCTGCCATTCAAAATCTTACCGAGTTAGAAAGACTGTAAGCATGTCCATTGTTACCAATGGTAAAAAAAAATAATTATATGTATGCAAAGAAATCGAAACTAATTTCATATTTAATTAACTCCTGCAAACTTAAGGGACTTGTCCAATAATAAGTTGACTGGAGAAGTGCCGGAGTTTCTAGGCAAAATGAAAACACTGTTGGTCATGTAAGTTTTCTAGAATTCCCAGATCATATCCACGTATTTATTAAACATAAACATAGTCTAATTCTTTTTCTTTTTGTTGTCCAGAAAGAAAAGTCTAATTCTTTCTAAATTCTTCTCTATTGCTCTTTTATGCAGAAACTTAAGTGGGAATGATCTTAATGGTACAATCCCTCAGTCTTTACAGAAGAAAGGACGAGAGCTATTGTAAGTAACTTACCACATATCTTCTGAAATTTTATATGTCATTGTCCACAACCCTCGCTTGCGCGTTTGATGTCTTGAAGCACTTGTCTTTTTGTACGTAGTCTTGAGGGAAACCCAAGGCTGAGTCCACCCAAAACACGCAAGAGCGTTCTAGTTCCAATTGTTGCATCGGTTGGCTCTGCAGCCATCCTTGTTGCTGTGCTGGTTCTTTATCTTGTTCTCCGAAAGAAAAAGCAGTCAACTGTCAAAGGTAATTTGCAAGAGAGACTCATCAACCCAGAAAATCATGTTTTTGCTAACCCTCCTAAATTGTGATTTACAGCTGTTCACCCGCCACCAAGTATTCCAAGCACAAATGTTACTTATGCTAACTCATCTGAACAATCAATCGAGACCAAAAAGAAAAGGTTTACTTATTCAGAGGTTTTGGAAATGACAAATAATTTTCAAAGAGTTATAGGACAAGGAGGATTTGGCGTTGTCTATCATGGTATTGTAAATGGTTCTGAACATGTAGCTGTTAAATTATTGTCTCAATCATCAGCTCAAGGCTATAAAGAGTTCAAAGCAGAGGTATATATTGGTAGTACAACCTTTCCAACTAGTACATGTTGGTAACGTCACAAGGCTTATATACTTCTTGGTTTTTGTCGCCTGCTTGCATTAGGTTGATCTTCTTTTGAGAGTTCACCATACAAATTTGGTAAGCCTCTTTGGATATTGCGATGAAAGAGACCACTTGGCCCTCATCTACGAGTTTATACCCAATGGAGACTTAAGACAACATCTGTTAGGTAAATTAACTTGGTGTAATTAACATTTCCCAAAGGTTTCATATACATTACCATTAAAACACAATTGTTCTTTCCAAAAATATGGAGGATCTAATGATCTAATATACAGGAAAAGGAGGTAAATCCATTGTCAGTTGGGGTATTCGACTACGTATAGCTATGGAGGCAGCCCTAGGTTTGTACTAAGTTAAACCATAGAACTAGAATTTATTTGATTGGCTTTAAAAATAAACAGCTAATATGTATGAATATGTTGAGAATAGGTTTGGAATACTTACACGTTGGATGCACACCACCAATGGTTCATAGAGATGTCAAAACTACAAACATATTATTGGACGAGCATTATAAGGCCAAACTTGCTGATTTTGGGCTCTCGAGGTCTTTCCCAGTTGGAGGTGAATCTCATGTTTCGACAGTAATTGCTGGTACTCCTGGTTATCTTGATCCCGAGTAAGTATCGATAGTTAACATTACAATGTGTTGATATTTAGCGTCTCCCCTCTTCGATGTTTGAACACTATACCATGATCTTGACTTGTAGATATTACCAGACAAGTCGGTTGAGTGAGAAAAGTGATGTGTACAGTTTTGGCATTGTGTTACTGGAAGTTATCACAAACCAACCAGTGATTGATCAAAACCGCAGTAATTCTCACATAGCCCATTGGGTTGGGTATGAGCTTAACGGAGGGGATATTACTAAGATCATGGATCCAAACCTTAATGGTGATTATGATTCTCAATCTGTCTGGAGAGCTCTCGAGTTGGCAATGTCATGCGCGAACCCCACCTCAGCAAAACGACCAACTATGTCTCATGTTGTTAGCGAACTAAAAGAGTGTCTTGTATCTGAAAACTCAAGGAGGGGTATGAGTCAAAGCAGTAATTCAATGAGTTCCCGTGAAGCAAGCGTTGTCCTTGAGAGTGGGATGATTCCCAGAGCAAGATAGTGTGTCCTGCAAGTAATATGACCATAATGAAACCACTCCACGAACTTCTTTTATATGTTCCCCAAAGCAAAATACTGTGTGCTACAAGTAATAGTGTTGGTATGTGTTTTTGTTATTGTGGTTGTGATAATGTTTAGTTCTTTTTTCATGTGTGTGTGGTACTATTTTTTTTTTATATACCATGGAAGTTCTGAACCTTTGGTTCATAATCTCCGTGCCTAAAGCCAACATTGATGGTACCATATTTTAAGACGTAAATCACTTCTCTCAATTGAACTCGTATTAGTGACATTGACTATTTCTCAAGTACCACTAGACCAAAAGTCATTTCGTGTGCTAGTGTAACTAAAGACAAGCTTACGTTTATAAACATTGAAGTTATCATATGTTATGTTTGATTTACAAGTTTGAGTTATGTTACTTATGTATTTCATCTTAAAAACATATTAACGAGCTTAAATTAGAAGAATCTAATTTAAAATAGGTTTTGTGTGTGTTAAGTATGAGTCAAAGGCATATGAAAAATTTAAATAATCTGTTGGCGCAATCTGAATTTTACAAGTCAATAAACATAGGCGCTTCTTTCTTTGTTTGCTCAAATTATTGGCGCCTCGTATAAACAAAAGAATGATTCTCATTGGCTAATACCACCACTACTCGGATCACTAACATACACCGTCGATTACAATAAATCAACGGCCCATACATCTCCTTATTACATACACGGATCGATATCTCAGCCGTGAGATCTGATCTAAAGGCTCAATCGATCGCCTATAAAAGTAAAATTCTCACCTTAAGTTTTCACTAAATTAATTCTAAACGTTCTTCTTTCTATTCAATCATCTCGAGAAATCTCAGATCTCAATCAGAAAAATGTCGGGGCGTGGAAAGGGAGGAAAGGGATTGGGAAAAGGAGGAGCGAAGCGTCACAGGAAGGTTCTTCGAGACAACATCCAAGGAATCACCAAGCCTGCGATTCGGAGGTTGGCTCGTAGAGGTGGAGTCAAGCGTATCAGTGGCTTGATCTACGAGGAGACTCGTGGCGTTCTCAAGATCTTTTTGGAGAACGTCATTCGTGACGCTGTGACCTACACCGAGCACGCCAGGAGGAAGACTGTGACCGCTATGGATGTTGTGTACGCTCTCAAGAGGCAAGGAAGGACTCTCTATGGATTCGGCGGTTAAGGGATTTGATCTGGGTTCAAGTTTGTGTTTCTGAGTTTTCTTCTTAGGTGTATTATTTCTGGAAATTTCTAATTAAAATCATGTTCTACTTAGTGTTTGCGGTTTCTGTTTTCGGTAGCGTATCTCGTTATATGTAATTACGCTTTGTTTCTTGCTTATTATGACGGTGTAATCTTCGGTTAAGAACACGTTTCTGTTTGGAATTTAATCGAATCTCGTTATAGTTCCATTGTTAGGTTCTTATTGTAGTCCAGATTGTCTCCTATTTGACCTAATTCAGATTGTTACCTTCTTTATGATTTTGGGGTTTTTACGCCGTCGACAATGCATTGTCTTCGAACTTAGTGAAAACATCTTCAATTTGACTTTAACATTGAAGAGATTTTTAGAAATTGAGATTGTGAAATCAGCTCTGCAAACATTTCTTCGGTGGTTGAAGTTGAACAAGTGACCGGGGAATATTTTTCTGATGCGGCGGTATGATTAAGGTTAAACGACGTCGCATTCAGCTTGAAATGGAATTAAACCGGTTGCAGCTGATTAAAAAACCAAAAGTAAACCTGGAACACATTTGGTTTGGGTTATGATGATTACATGAACTTATATGAGCAACTTCAGAATCTATATTCGAATTTATGAATGCAAACACCAATCTTATAGTTAAAAGTTAAAACTGTACATTAGAACTACTGTAGTAATCTTTTTTGTTATTCTTGAAACTGTTCCTGTTTTTATCGTCCTTCAGATTTCACTAGCTGTGAGAAAACTTTACTCATGGAAATACCCGAATAATCATCAACATTCGATTCATCTTCTCCAAACTGTCTCTCTCTAGCTCCAGCAATGTTAACACTCGTGTCTCCGTGGTTGTAATCATTGAATCGTAAAGGTAACTCACCGATCATATTCGTGCTGTTATCTTCTTCAAGATCACCGTCGACTATAGCTTCTTGTAGCTGCAAAGCGTATTCCAGGTTCCATAACACATCTGCCATTGACGGTCTATCAACTCCGTAATCAGCTAAGCATTTCTCCCCTGTTTCCCCGAACTTCCTTAGCGAATCGGGTGTGATTTTACCCCGCAATGACTGATCGATTACCTCTTCAAGCTGTCCTTTCTTCTGCCATTTCATCGCCCATTCCGCAAGATTCACCATTTCTCTTGAAAGTGTCGGGTCTATAACAGGTCTTGCACACAGAACCTCGAACATGACAACTCCGAATGAGTAAACGTCTGATTTCTCTGTGAGCTGTTGTCTTCTGAAGTATTCCGGATCGAGATACCCGAAGCTTCCTTTGACCGCAGTACTCACATGGGTCTGATCAATCTCGGGTCCAGTCTTAGACAGTCCGAAGTCTGCAACTTTGGCCATGAGGTTCTCGTCTAGCAATATGTTTGCAGATTTCACGTCTCTGTGAATCACGGGTTTTGAGTCACCAGTATGGAGATAATGCAGTCCTCTAGCTGATCCAATACATATCTCAAGTCGTTGTTTCCAACTCAAGCTAGGAAGACCTGAGCCGTAAAGATGACTCTTCAATGTTCCGTTCTCCATGTATTCGTAAATCAGAATCATCTCATAGTTCTCATCACAGTAACCAATCAGAGAAACCAAGTGGCGATGACGGAACTGAGATAACATTTCGATTTCTGTCCTGAACTCTGCAAGTCCTTGCTGAGACTTGGGGTTCCCTCTTTTAACAGCTACTTGTGTCCCATCACTAAGCTTCCCTTTGTACACCTTACCAAAACCGCCAACTCCAATTACACGGCTCTCGTCAAAGCTATTCGTCGCCTCTTTAACCGCTGCTAGAGGAATTCGGTAACTGGAATTGGAAGTTATACTGTTAATCGTAGTTCCATTAGAGTCTGAAGTTGCTCCATTACTAGACAAAGGAATCCAAGTCTTCGAGTGACCATCTTCCCCACGTCCTCGTTTCTTAAACAGCAAAAAGCAACCTCCTAAAACCACTAAACCGAGCAAAGAACCTACCGTTGCACCAACAATCATACCAACATTCTTCTTCGTGCCTGAACCTGAACCTGAACCACTGGGCAAAAATGTCCCGGCACTGAGCTGACCTTGGGAATTATTAATCTTCATGATCTCTAATCCGTTCAAAATCGCAGTAGGGTAATCTGTGTGAATAGTTGATGGACCAATGCTCACACGGATTTTATTAGTCTGTTTTGCTGATTCCGTGACATAATCCATGGAGTATGCACCAGCCAACTTGGTTACGTAAGTGGTAAGATCGAGATTCTCAACAACCATCATTGAGTCAACAAAAAGATTGAAGTAAAGCTGGTTCAGAGATTTGCTGACAATATCGCAGAAATGAAACCGGTAGAAGTACTGAAAACCCGTGTCAACATCGAAATCCCACGTCACGTTGAAATTGCTAGATGGGTCATTCGCGGAATTCATCTCGGTGCAAGTACCATAGACAGTTCTTGGAGCAGTTTCCTCCGTAGCAGAACCGGGAACATAAGCAACACTTGCAATCTTAGACACACTCTTACCCATATTCTTCTCAACAAGAAATTCCGAATCAGGCTCCCAAATTCTTGAAAGAGAATCATTATTAGGCGTAACACGCGGACCACCCATATTCACTCTATAAACAGTCTCAAGAGCTTGCCATGACAATCCCTGAAACCTCCCGGGACGGCCTGCAAAAGGAACATCACCACTGATCAATGTATCAGGAACCGACACAACCTCTATCGCGTTCACAAACCCAAACGAATCACCCGAGGGAGTAAACATCAGCTCGAGATGATCCGTAGCTACATTCAAATAGTACTCCTTCATAACTCTTGACTTCACAGTGAAATCACTCAAGAGAACATGTGTCTGCGACGAAACCGAGAACTTAGCTGACCCCATTTCGAAGTTTTGGTATCGAAACGGACTGAAATGGAGACGAACCCAGTGTCGGCCACGAGCGACTTTGAATCTGTACTTAGAGACTCCGGTGAAGATTCTAGCCGTCTGGTAAATATCTGAATCCGAATTGCGATTACTCGCGGCGAGTATTTCCTTCGGAGAGGTTAAGAGATTCGAGGCAAGCTTATCAGAGATGAACACTCGACCAGTGACAGTAACATTAGTGAGTGATCCACAGTTGATTAAGTAATTATCCACAGGTACATATCCATGGCAGAGACCGATTAAGCAAGAAATCAATGGAAACCCATATCAAAAATCCAAACTTTTCACAACCCATCTTCACAAAACCTGGAAAATTTAAGCAAATCGGTGGAATTAGACAAAGACGAAAATCTATCAGTTAGATTCAAGTGCTACAACATGAGCAAAACTAGGGTTTGGGTTTTGTTCAAGATTACAACTTTATTCGATACTAAATACCGACAGTGATGAATTTTTCGTAACGGACTAATTAAGCAACAAAAACATCAAAAATGATACCTTTAAGACACGAAGCTGAGGGAAAGTGATTGTTCCATCAAGGTTTCTGAGGTTTTTGTTTGCTTGAGAACTGTTTTTGGAGCTGAAGCACAGATTCAAGAAGAGACACAGATTGGTAACTTAACAGAAGATGTTTAAAAAAAAAAAAAGAATTCTGCAATTTGTGAATATATATAGATGCAAGAAAGACAAATAAAAAACTATTTGTAATATAGAGGCGAAGAAATTGAATTGTCAGTCTGATTTTTTCTGATGGCTGAGTCAGGATTAGGAAGAAGATGACATTTCCATAAAAGGAATTTAAAACGTAAGTGTGGTATGTTACATTACCTGCCACCGCTTTAATTTTGTCAAGAAAATAGTACATTTAGTAAGAGAAACTTGTCACGAGAATACTGTTAATTTCTCTTAATTTTATTAATAATAATAATAATGTTTTTTCTTTTATTGTCGTCGGTATGTCACTCTAATTACACTTATGGTAAAGCTCATAAAATTAAGGTTGTAGATTTCTGAGCAAAAATCAGCATAAATTGGATTTTGTGAAGTTTCATAAGAATATACTAATAGGTATCAAACTTCCGATACTTGCGAAGAAAGCACATGAAATGTTTCGGGAGTATCATGAATATACCATTGCACTTTTTTGTTAGGTTGGATACTTGGATTCATCATAAGTTTTTTATTACTATAACTTATTTATTAAATAATACACACCAAACTTATGCAGGAGAATAACGTATTAATGTATTAATAATGTTGTGTACTCAAGTTTTCGATATACAATATATATCGTTTCTGAGGAGAGCCGTTAGATGAAACACTAACTTTTGCTCTATAGTTCCATATACAAAAACCATCGGTCCCCAAGCTATATATGAAGAAAAGCTCTTCAATTGAATATAANAAAAAAAAAACAAAAAAAAAAAAAAAAAAAAGAACTATAGCAACATTTACCACATCCGGTCCACTACTTAATTAGTTATATATGCAACATGGCATATAATATAGTTTAATTGAAAAGAATGACAAGATCCCACTATATTTGATCAAAAATAGTGATGATATACGATCCCATTATATAGTTCCTTCTTAGTTGGGAATTTATGATATGATTTTCAAATATGAACCTGTAACACAAGTGGATATATATGATGTGTGCCGACGAAAGAAACTCTCTAATTCTAACACTATAATGTAAAAGCACCAACATTGTTCGATATTGGTTAGTTCCACTCAAAAGTAGGCTAATTGAATTTCCTCAAATATTTGTATAATTGAACAAAGTTTTACGTGGCCAAGGTTTGATTAGAGACCGGGCAATTGTCAGTTAAACAGATTTTTTTTGTTTTGAGTTTGTCATTATATAACCATGTATGTATAATTCCATTCATTTGAAATATTTAATTATCTTTAAGATTCCGACTGTCTTTAAAAATTTCTTTTTAAAACTTTCATTAAAATGTATTGATATATTCTAATAATTTATACAAAAGTAGAGTCTTCTAATTATATAATAATAATATGTATATATATCAAATCAGAGTTTTGTTTAATCACGATAGTGCAAGAAAAGATCATGTTATACCCCACTAACAAGAAAAAAATTTCATAACAAAAAAATAAAATAATTCAATGCTATCTACATTTCTATAAAAAAAAAAAAATCAAAGCGATATGATTTCTCATGGAACTAAGAAAGATGACAAATAAATTTTAGTTTTTTCTTTTATTTTAGATTTTGTAGTTAAAAAAAAAATAAATCATGTCTAAAACATTTTAATTTTATTATTGACTAGTTTATGAAGCTTTAGACAAGAAATCATGTTTTGTTTGCTTTCTTTATGCTTCCGTCGATAATCTGGATGATCTCAACTAGCAAATGGATATAAGGTGTGCCAACGAATAAAATCTCCTAATTTTTAGCATTAGAAAGTAAAAATAACATCACTGTTAGAAGACGGTTATTTTCATTCAAATGGTATCCTAATTGAATTTCCTCAAAAGTTTATTCATAGTCTCATGCTTGCTTTGTTTTTCTACATGATTTTAATACTTTTCAAAAGCATATTTTTACTTATAACTCAGTACTGTCTATTATCACCATCATTTGAACTTTTGAAATTGTTAAATTTAGGGAAATTACCCTAAAAATACCCCAACTTAATTCGGATTTGATAAAAAAT